>JAQHUG010000060.1:4340163-4400088 GCA_028555095.1 Dicrostonyx torquatus | reverse complement strand
AGGACTTTAACCTTTAGCCTGCATATATTTTTAACACATAGTAAACCATTTAGAAGTTTTATTTTTCTTTGAATCTCTCCTAACTGTAGATCTCTCTTTTTCTGACCATGTGGGTCTTTAATTTACCAAGGCTTTCTGCATTTCCAGCCTCATGGTGGAAGTACCGGCTGTCACCATGTTAATCGCCACAACTTTGTGGCGTTTCAAGGTTTCTGCCAGCAAGCAAGCTGCAGCATTCTGCTCACAGACCATATTTAAATATTTCCTGGACATACCGCCTGCCAGAAAGAGTCAGAGTTTGCCCTGGCAGGATGGCCCAGAAAGCCGGCATTTTAACACAGTGCAGCTTTTTACCTCCTACAGCTGAAAACCGAAAAGCATGCAGTCTGCTTTTTATCAACACTGTTTAAGTGTTTCGTGGCAGGAACTCTTAAAGAGCTGCACATTGTATCTTCATCAATAGAGTTATCTTCTGCCTCTGGATATTTATCAATTACAACAATTGGCTGTAAGTTTTAGAAGTCTCTTACATAGCCCTAAATAACAATACAAACAAGAGCTTTTCATATTATTGGAAATTTTGTTCGGGGTCTTTGGCTCTTGGAAGGAGTGCAATCAAAAATAATGAAAAATTTCATTAAAACTACATATGTATAGTCATACAGTGAATTACAAGCATTATTTGTGATAAATAGTTAATGGCATACCTTTCCTGTCTACTTCCCTCTCCTGCATTACTTACCATGGAACCCTGTCCTTTTTCTTATCAGTTTAATTCTATTTGCTCTTCCTCTTTACTCTATATTTTTTTGTTTACCTTACTCCCCTTCTCAAGGAGCCTCCCATTTTTCCATTTCTTTTATCAGATCACTTATTTCCTGCTATTCCCCCTTCCCCTTCCCCACATTCTTCTGTTTATCTTCTACTACATCTCTAAAAACGTACTTCCAAATGGCTATATTTGAATAACATTCTAACACCCAAAGCTCAGGGAAAATCACTGAAGTTCCAGAAAGATTGAAGAGCCAAAAGATCAGGTACCTTTTGGTGAGATTTTGTGTCCTAGTACCATCAGAGGCTACACTTGTTAAACCTCCCCGAGATGTTTAACTGCCCAGACAAGAGCTGAACAAGAAAGACACCAACAAACACATCATAATGCATTAGTAAAAACACATGAGACCTTAACTCTGCAGAAAGAATTCCATTTAAAGTTGGAAAAGGTGGAAAAGGAGAGGTAGTACTCCCCTCCCCAGAGGGTGGGGGACAACAACACATCAATTGGTTCTCCAGTGCCAATTGATCATCCCTTAAATCATACAGGCACATAACATCATCTGGAGTCGACAGGGTATATTTGAAAAGACATATATGCATGACAAAACAATTGATAAAAAAGGAGGTTATGAATTTGAGAGAGTAGGGAGGGGTTCACGGAAAAGCTTGAAGGAGAAAGGGGAAGGGGAAAAAGTTGTAATTAAAATGCCATCTCAAAAATAAACAGGAATAGTCTGTTACCTCTCTTGCTTTAAAACAATAGTTTTGAGAAACTGGTGGGGTAAGAAATAAATGGTTGGATCATGTTAGCTTATACTGAAATACATCCCATATCTATATTATTAATGAAATGAAAATATTGAAAGTATTTTTTCCTGTTTGAATAAGTTTGTTAAAAATAAGTTAGGGATGAGCCTGATGGTTTAGCAGGTAAGAGCACCTGTTTTCAAACCTGTTTTCAGAAAAGACTTAGTTCAATCTGCATAAATCACAAGGATAAAGAAACAACTTAAACACTTGTTCTGTACTGCCACATATGTATGATGACAAATAAAGACACACAAGCACACAGACACACAGACACACATACACACACACACACACATATATATATATATATACACATACAAAATGAAATATATGAAGACCTTTTAAATGTATATTTGCATTATTAAGTAGGCATTATTCATATTTATAAATACAAACTTTATAACCACTGATTCTAACAGGGTGGAACTTTTATTATATGGTACAACACATGATATTTCATTTAGAGATTCCATATGCAGAAACACATAGAATATTATAAGCAATATAGAATGTTTTTATGCACAATGTAATCTTTGATTATGTTATATGTTATCAGTTTTTTCTAGTAAATGGTTATTTGTTCAATAATAAAATCCAAGAAAAATTTTCCTAAATGCTATATGAGTTCTTCATGGGCTCTGACATGGCAGATATTAGTCCCAAATTAATATTTGCATTAATAAGCACCAGTCTCCAATAACATATAATTAATTATATTATAGTTTTTTTTGAATATAATGTTATATAAAGGTTGTAGAAATAAATGGCCCAGTGATATTTCTTGCTTGGGAGCATTTTTAATTGGAGAAACTTTCAGAAAAAAGACAAACAACTTATAAAAAGATTTGCATATGAATGTAGTACAGTGTTATGAGATAATGGACAATAATATTAGAGCTTAAAATCAGGGACTATGGCTTCTTTTATATAATTTTTTTAGTTACTTAAATACAATAATGTTCCAGAAATGAGCTTTAATTTTACCCCTTTGTATGTAACCATCTCTGTCCTTTGAGAAGAAATAGACAAAATCTTTACTTCTCAAATTATTTCTCTCTCTTTTCGCTGATACTGATGCATACTCACTAAAGTCTGAGCTTTTATCTAGTGTGCTATTTGAATATGAAAAGATGGTATTATGAACACAATGAACAGATCTATGACATTAAAGTTTTTAAATTGTGTTAGTAAATCCCATTGAACACACTAGATCAAGAACAGCTTTTTATGACTTGCATTTAATAAACCTCTCTTTTATCAAAATTTTTGGTATTCCTTGTATTATCTATATTCATATGTCTTAAATTCATTCATTTTTTTTAACAAAAACCAAAAATATGATTTGGCTTCAGAAATGTTTGCCTGTATGGCCTTACTTAAATTTCCACTGTAAATCATATATTTATAAGTACTAAAGCAAACAATATTGCTCAGTTTCTCTCAATTTTATACCATATTTCTCCAACCAATAGTGGATAATATGCCACCTATGCACTTGTGATGTGGGATGCCTTTCTGTATGCTGTGAAAATGTCTTATTACCATTGGTTAATAAAGAAGATGAAGTGGCCAATAGCCAGGTAGAATAGAGGCATGTGGGATATCTAAGCAAAGATAAATAGAAAAAGAAAGCAGAGTCAGAGAGACACCAGCAGCCTCCGGAGAAGTAAGATGTTAGGCAACAAGCCACAAGCCTTGTGGTAAAACATAGAATAATAGAAATGGGCTAATTTAAGATGTAAGAGCTAGTTAATAATAAACTTGAGCTAATAGGCTAAACACTTTGTAATTAATATTGAGCCTCAGAGTGGTTATTAAGGAATTACCTCAGGCTTTGTATTAGCTCTTATAAAGTATATTAGCACATTATTCTAGTATATGTTAACCACATGGCTTGGTACCTTTCTCAGCAGGGTAGGTCATATCTTCTTCTGTGTTCTGGGCAGGACTGGGAGGAATGGGCTTTCTCCTTCCAAGCATTCTCCTGTTCTCATTTCCCCACCTCTACTTCCTGTCATGTTGACCCAGCTATACTTCCTGCCTGGCCAAACAGCCTTTATTTAAAACATGATTGACAGAATACAGACAATTGTCCCACACCACTTCCCCATCTTCTTTTTTAAACAAAGGAAAATATCCATGGTCCATTTTTTGAGAATGTGGGTGTAGTATTTCAGGCTAGTTTCGGCTGGTTGGGGATGCTGATTATCTTATGATGACCTAAAGAAAATTTGAATTATGAACAAGTCCTGACTGGAGTATCCTGTGATGCTTGATCATCTCAAGCAGCATCTTGAATCTGTTCTTGATGTAGAACTCAAACATCCAGGCCATCTGTTCCTACCAGAGATTTCTCAGGTGGTCTTCCTTGAACAAACCTGATTTTTCATAACTCAAAATGAATCCACAGCCTCTCATTTTCTGTGAAAACAAAAGCAAAATTTCTTGTCCAAAGTAACACACCTTTTTACTTTAATTTTGAAGTAAAGGTAATTTCAAAATACCTACCTTGGATTAATTCAGCAGGATTTATAAGCAAATATGTTTTAGCAGCTGTTTCTCCTACCTCAGCTTTAAAAAATTCAAAGAAAGCATAATAACATACAGTAGCAAGATTCTCTGTGTGTTTTCCATCATTATGTGGCTTGATTTTAAACTTTATTTTAGTTTTAGTTTTTGGCATTTTGAGACAGGATTTCTATGTATCTTTGTCCTGGAACTCCCTCTGTAGACCAGGCTGTCCTTGAACTCACAGAGATCCACTTGCCTCTGCCTCCAAAGTGCTGGGATTAAAGGTGTCTGCCACCACACCTTGAATTCACAGAGGTCTGTTTGCCTCTACCTCCAGGCATTGAGATTAAATGTGTGTACCACAACACCTAACTACTCTCTTTCTTTTTTAAGGACTTTAACCTGTTTCTTTATTCTCCCAAGCTTGTATATGTTTTTAAACACACAGTAAACCATTTAGAGGTTTTTTTTTCATCTCTGAATCTCTCTTTACTGTATCTTTCTCTCTCTGTCTTTTTTTAATCACATGAATCTTTAATTTGCTAAGCAGTGTGGGTAGGAGTAAAGCCGTGGCTTTGGTGGCTGGATCCAGCCCATTCCATAGCTTTGTGAGATTCCAGACTCATGGCAGAAGTAAGCTGGAGGCATGTTTATTGCCACAACTCTATGGTGTTTCAAGGTCCATGACAAAAACAAATTTCAGTAGTGTACTCACAAAAATCACTCAAATGCTTTCTCTGTAGCTAAACCTCCTGCCTCAAAGAGTCAGAGTTTGCATTGGCAAGATGGCCTAGAAAGCTGACATTTTAAATTGATGCAGCTTTTTCCTGTTGCTGAAAACCAAAAAGCATGCGGTCAGGTTTTTATCAACACTATTTAAGTATTTCATGGCAGGACCTCTTAAAGAGCTGTAGGGTTTTTTAGCTGAAGCTGAGTCAGGAAGCCTGTCTTAGATGAGAGTGCTTGGTTACTTCTAGGAAGCAGAACAGACCCAAAAAATTGCTACTACAGAGAAACCATGCATAATGCTATTATTTTCTTCTAGAATTACTTCCCAATCTGTCTCAGGATTTATGTAGATGCAGTTGGCCCCACATTGGGTGCCATTTTGTAACATATGGGTTGCCTGTTGAGGTTTCTGTCCTGCCTAGTTCCCACAATCATTAGGCCTCAAAGAACACCACACAGAGTTTTAATGATAAACTGACTGGCCCATTAGCTCAGGCTTTGTATTAGTTCTTATAACATATATTAGCTCATTATTCTACTATATGTTAGCCACATGGCTTGGTACCTTTTTCAGCAGGGCAGGTCACATCCTGCTTCTTCGGTGTCTGGGGAGGACTGCAGAAAGAGCTTCCTCCTCCCCAGAATTCTCCTGTTCTCATTTCCCCACCTCTCCTTCCTGTCTGGTTGTCCCGCCTATATTTCCTGCCTGACTACTGGCAAATCAGTGGTTATTTAAAATATGATTGACAGAATACAGACAATTCTCACACAAATTGCATATGTCATAATATTTATGTAGAATGTTTTGATTATGAATCAAAAACTGGTTATCACCAGTATTTCCCAAACAAACTACAATATTAGTATATAAAACCTAAAAGAGAAAATAAAAAGTTAAATGGTTAGAAAATGTCTGACGCAAAGCAACAATGGAGGTATATTTCATTGCTGATTAAAACATTTCTTCTTGGAGTGCTTGTTCTTGAGGGAAAGTGGTTTGGTTGCTTTTTTTGTTTTTGTTATATTTAAAATTTCTCACTATACTCATTTATATTATAAAATTAATGTGTCAAACATCTTACATTATCATCTATTTTCAGTCATATTTATTAATGAGAAAATAATAACCTAAATGAAGACAATTATGACATAAGCATTTAAACTTTAATGTTTCTTTCCATTGAAGTTCAGTTCCTTTAAATATTGATCACTTATAATATGTTACATACTACACTAGCCATGGGACTCATGCATAACAAAAACATTCTTCTATATTTCACAAAGTTTTAGAGATGGCCAATTGGTGCATTGATTGTATAGATTCTTTACAAAAGTCAAACAAAAATAAGAATGGAATAGACAAGTAGATAAACTCAAGGCTTCTAAGTTTTCAAAAAATTTAATTTTTAAATGTACAAGTTTTAAAAACTATAACAGGCACCAAGTCTATATCAAGATTTCCTGCCTTGAAATACCACAATAAATTAACAAATAATTACTATACAGACTGCAGATTTTTACAAATATCTCTTTTACCATTGGAAAGTACTATGTGAGAACCTAATGCTAATATAGAGGAATGATATATCAGTACATCTGAGACATGATAACTTATGAGTGTTTAAACACTGTAGGAAACAATAAGTAAACTTATGAAAAATTGAGTATACCTATGGAGAAATTCTCCATAGGGATCTTATTACCAAGTCTTTGAAAAATAAAGTGAGTAAGACAGGTAAAACAGCAAAATCAGTTCATTTATTACACTCATTAAACTGTGACCATCTTGACAGTAGAGAAGGGAAGAGTTAATCTTGATATTGCTGGTCTTAAGGACTATTAACATTAAGGACTAAAGGGTTTCATAAATATAAATGCTTCATCACAAGAATTTCACATTGTATGAAAGTGGATATAAAGCATATTCACATAAAAATCGAGTGTAATGTTAAAAAAAAATTAAAATAATAGAACAAATGTAAAAAGGCTGCAAAAATAACTGAGACTTCCCTGTAGCTTATGCTCAAAAAATATCTTGCTAAAATAATGATTTATATTATTAGAAAAATGAAATTTTTGATCTTTGTGAAAAGGACAATTCTGCTGTTTGCTCTAATATTTGAGCCAAGATGAGGCACCATGTGTGTACATGATAGTTTATGGTTAAGGAATAAAACTTATCACTCAGTGTAGGAACTAGGAAAGTTACAACACTGTATTTATTCATGGCAAGTGTTTTCAAATTGCTTGACCCTATAACAGCTTGGTAGAGGGACATGATTATAAAAATGTTATTCATAATGTGTGATTGAGTGTATGTCTATCTTTATATGTATTTCTTTGTGTGTACCTATGTTTAATTTTGACAACCTAAATACTAGATTTAGTGTAGAACTATAGATAAAACCAGCTTGAACTATATGCTTCTATAATAAACAGAGTTTTGTTATTTATGTACACTTAGGATGGAATCAATTTTGAAATTTAAAACATTTCCATTAAGTGTCTTAGTACACAAATGTTGCGTACCAAAAAATTTTAAAACAAAAGGAAAATAAAAAAATAGATCTAAACTTTTGAGAGATTAAACACTGGAAGCAAATAGGTGAATCTGACAGTGATTGAAATATCTATATCTTTACACACATTAGTAACATGTAAACACTTACCATAAGATCTTTTTACTTTAGATTATCTTTCATTCATTTTATATAGCAACAACAATTACTCCTCCCTCTCCTCCCCGACTTTCTGCTCCCCTACATCACCTCATATCAACTCCTCAGAAAGGGTAAGGATTCCTATGGGGAGTCAAAAAAACCCTGGCACATCAAGTTGAAGCAGGACCAAGTTCTTCCTGCATCAAGGCTGGGCAAGGCATCCCACTATAGTGAATCGGCTCCAAGAAGCAAGTTCATGCACCAGGGATAGTTACTGTTCCAAATGACAGGTCCCCAAAAATAGACCAAGCCACAAAATTGTCACATACATGCAGAAGACTTATCTATGTTCCATGAAGGCTCCCCAGCTTTTGATCCACAATCCATGAGCTCTCAGTAGCAAAGTTACAACTGGCATCTCACGTCTTTCCCCTCTGGTGACTACATGGTGTCTTTGACTCTGTTTTTTCTCTCTCTCCTCTCTATGAATTTCTTCCAGTCTGGTTATATTCTGTTATGCCATTGGACAGAAACAGCTTCATTAATCATTGCCCAATAAAAGACAACCCTCACCATTTCTCCTTTTCTGTTTAAATAAAAAGGAAAGTTTTAAATTTAACATAGTAAAATTACATATAAAAATAGGTGTCAACGAAGAATTATAGTTATAATATTTGTATCTACTTTATCTTTTATTGTAACTAAGGAAAACTATAATTATAGCTATCTATTCTTTAACTTCATCAATAAGTTCAGAAGGATAAAATATTACTTAAGTAAACAGGAAGTGCATTATAATCAACTTCCAAAATGGTAGAATTGACAGAGACATCTCACTTTCTGGACAATCACCCAGAGTTCTGTACAATTGAGGCATCCATCTTCAGCCTATAGGCCCATAATATCCGGCAGACTTTTCCATAAAGCTGGAAATTCGAAAGACTGTTCCAACTATATGGGCACTTTATCAGTCAAATTCTTCTGTGTTCTGCAGAATGTCTGGCAGACACTTTTATGATGCAGGATCCCTGAAGGACTGTCTCAGCTTTAGGCAAGTTCATCGGTGATTTCTCTGAGTCTCCTGCTTGTCCTGGTCACACAGAAAAACATCAAACAGTCAAGGAAAGAGCAGGGTTTTTTTTTTTTTTTGCCAAAATGGCTAATAAACTCCATAAAGAGCCTCTTCAGTGCCCATCTTCCTTGTAAAGTAGATTGGTGCTGCCAGGAACATATGTGTCTCATGTCATGAAAAGTTTTAAGTTCTTAAAATATTTTAAATGACATATTCCATAGGTCTTTTAAAGGTTTGATGGTTATCTGTCTAACTGAAGTATATATCTATACATACAGAAAACCTAGCTAATATTACTAAAAACTTGACTATTACAGGTAATTGCCTATTAACCTGTATTTCTTAACTATACATTATATTTTTAAATGAACTGCACAGACACAATACCTTAATCAAGAGCAGAAAAGCATATAATAAGATTTTTCTAAAATTTGTATCAATAGACCAACATTTATACCATTACAAATCATACATTTCTATAGCATATCTCCCTTTAAATGAAAACATACTTTTATAAACAATATTTGGAAATTTGGCCATAGTTTTCTCCAAAGTGATTCCTGTGTTTTGTTAGGAAAGCATTTACTTTTGTGGGGTTTTCACAGAGACATTTTGGGTGGTCTTGGGTCATCAAATCACATTAGTTTGGAGAAATTCCACAGGTTCTCATCTTCTATGGAAACAAAAGAACTTCTTTTCCAAAGAAACATATCCTTAGACGCAAATTTTGAAGTCATAATACCATTAAAATATATATGCTGTTTAGCTTAGCAGTCTATACAATGAAATGTCTCTATCAACCTAGCTCCTTCACAGTCCAAAAATTCAAAGAAAACACAGCAATATACATAATCTAAACTCTCTGTGTATATTCCATCTTTACGTGGATTATTTTTTCTTACTCTATTACTTTTCATACACTTTCAATATTTATTTTATTATCTTTATTTCTTTAATCTTTTACTATCAGTACTCTTTTATATTACATTACGGTCTCCTTATTCTTTTTCTTCTCTCTCCCAATAAAAGTTTTAAATACACTGTTTATTGTTTAGAGGTCTTTTATGTCTGAATCTGTCATATTGTGTGTCTGAAATCATTTTCTGTCCAGAAGTGCTTCTTAAAATGCTAAGTGACATTACTAACACTAAGGCTGCTTTTAGCTTTTGGCTCTTCCCAGTCCAACATGTTGGAGGTCCATTCATTTCCTCTTAGAGCCATTCGCTCTGTTCCAGTTCCAGAGTCAGGTTGCAGAAGGTCTGTGTTTCCATTAAGCAAGTTGTAGCACTCTGTTCACAAACCCCATTTAGGTGCTTCATAGCCAGACCTCATGAAAGAGTTAGAGTTTGTGCTAGCAGCACAACCCAGGAAAAAACATTTCAAAAGGAGCTGTGGCATACTAACAACAAACAGAGCAACAAGCTGTGTTGAACTCTGGTGTGTGTGTGTGTGTGTGTGTGTGTGTGTGTGTGTGTGTGTCTAGTGTGTCTAGAATTCCTTTTTAAGCTTTCTCAGGTTTTATGTGGATATAGTCAACTGTGCTGTTGGGCCAATCTGTTCAGGGAGGCTGCTTGTTTTTCCTGGCTGCCCAGACTTAAAATAATCACACAGAAACTATATTATTTGCAATACTATTTGGTCAATAGCTCAAGCATATATCTGGATTGCTCTTTTATCATAAATTAACCCATTTCTATTATTTTACAATTTGAAAGTACTTAGTTCCTTATTCTCCATTGATTTATTCTAATTCATAAGTCTGACATAGTGACCATCCCTCTCTATATACAGTAATAAAGTTTTCATTCAAGAATATTAAAATAGGAAAGACTGGATAAATATTTTAGATTACCTCTAAATGAACAGGAAATAAAATTTTATTGTATCATGACTGAAATTCATGTGATATTTCCTCTTGAACACCTGGGAACCCCTCTAGAGCCAAACCTCTTGCCAACCCTAAAATGACCCCCTTAATTAAGATATCTTCTTCCCTGCTCCCATATCTGCCCTTCGTCCATCTCAGCCATCTCACTCCCCCAAGCTTTCCCCAATTCTCCCCTCTCCCATCTCTCTCCACCTTTTAACTTCTCCCATCCCACCCCCATCCACATGCTCCCAACTTTTTCTGGGTGATCTTGTCTGCTTCCAATTTCCAGGAGGATCTATATATGTTTTTCTTTGGGTTCACCTTATTATTTAGCTACTCTAGGATCATGAACTATAGGCTCAATGTCCTTTGTTTATGGCTAGAATCAACTAATGCATGAGTAGATACCAAATTTATATTTTTGGGTCTGGGTTATCTCACTCATCATAGCGTTTTCTATTTCCATCCATTTGCATGCAAACTTCAAGATATCATTCTTTTTTTACCACTGAGTAGAACTCTAATGTGTATATGTGCCACACTATCTGGATCCATTCTTCCATTGAGGGGCACCTAGGTTGTTCCCAGGTTCTGGCTATTACAAATAGTGCTGCTATGAACATAATTGAACAAATGATTTGTAGTATTATTGGGCAGCTCTTGGGTATATTTATAAGAGTGGTATTGCTGGATCCTGAGGTAGGTAGATAACCAGTTTCCTGAGAAACAGCCATACTGATTTCCAAAGAGGTTGCACAAGTTTGCATTGCCACCAGCAATGGATGAGTGTTGCCCTTACTCCACATCCTCTCCAGTATAGGTTATTATGGGTGTTTTTGATTTTAGCCATTTTGACAGGTGTAAGATAGTATCTCAAAGTTGTTTTGATTTGCATTTCCCTGATTGCTAAGGAATTGAACATGACCTTAAGTATCTTTTGGCCATTTGAACGTCTTCTGTTGAGAATTCTCTGTTCAGTTCAGTACCTCATTTTTTTAATTGTGTTATTCAGAATTTTAATGTCTATTTTCTTGCATTCTTTATATATTTTGGAGATCAGACCTTTGTCTGATGTGGGGTTAATGAAGATCTTCTATTCAGTAAGTTGCCTTTTTGTCATAATGACAGTATCCTTTGCTTTACAGAAGCTTCTCTCTTTTAGGAGGTAATATATATTCATTGTTCCTCTTATTGTCTGTGCTACTGGGGTTATACATACAAAGTGGTCTCCTGTGCCCATGTGTTGCAGACTACTTCCCACGTTCTCTTCTAAAAAACCGAAGCTGGGTCATTACTATGGTATATATGTCCTTCCTGCTTGTTCTGCACCATCCTACATGGTGGAAGTCTGTTCACTACCTCTACAGGCTGTGCACATTGCCCAAGCCCCAAGTAAGGGGCAGGTCTATTTTGAGACATTAAGCAGTTGTAGCATTCTGCTCACAAATCCCATTTAAATGCTCCATAGCAGGACCTCCAGAAAGAGTCAGAGTTCACACTGGCAGGATTGCCCAGAAGGCAGGCATTTCAAAATGGCATAGCTTTTTATCTGCTGCTTAACCAGGAAAACCATTCTTAAAGGAGCTGCAGCACGCCATCAGCTAGGGAAAAAATGCTGCTAAACTTTGTTTTTCAGTTCTCGGTTTCTTTCCAAGCTTTGTCAGGTTTTAAGTGGAGTTTAGTTGGCTACATTGGCAACAATTTGTTGACGGAAGGCTGGTTGTTTGTTCCTGGCTTTTCAGCCCCAAAATAATCAGAGAGAAACTATATTAATTAAGATCCTGCTTGTCCCATTAGCTCTAGCTTCTAATTGGCTAACTTTTACGTATTAATCTAAGCCATCTCCATTAATCTGTGTATCACCAGGTGACTGTGGCTTACTGGGTAAAGTCTCATCTGGTGCCTGTCTCCAGTGGGGCCTCTGACTTCAAACTTCTTCTCCTAGCATTCAGTTTAGTTTTCCCTGCCTTGTTCTGTTCTACTCTATCATAGGCTATAGACAGTTTCTTCATTCATTAAGCAATAAAAGCAACACATAGACAGAACCTCCCACACCAATCTGAAAGTTAAATTTTAACTAAGATTCAATTTTGCATATCCAAGTGTTATCACTTTAGAAACATTGTTAATAATTTTTTGAATTAGTTTATTTACCTTAAAAAGACACTAAACACTAGCATATTGAATACTTGTTTTTTGTAAAATGATCAGTGAAAGTTGGAATTGCACAGCATAAAATATTAAAAGTATGAATGAAATAAAATTAAATGATCAAAGCCACTCTGCAAAAGCACACTAATAATAAATAATCTCTACTGTTGATTTTTCTCTTTAGAAAATGAACTAATTTTAAAAGTTCATGCTTTGCTTTAGTCTTTGAACATGTCTCTTCAGATCTTCTAAAAGGCTACATCTTCTACTTTATGAACAAAAATCTTTCTGTGTGTCAAAGGTTAGTCATAGCTTTTCCTTTCCTGGTCTAATGGTTCAGCTTTGATGAAAGCTTCTTGAGAAAATATGTGTTCACAATTCTGCCTTCTCTGTCACTAATATCCATTTTGAGGGACATAGAAAGAATAACTCTCTGTTTATCTCATGTATCAATGAATAAAATAAAAAAGATGCAAATTGGTTCTGTTATTAATATTATCAGCTCCAGTAATCACAGGTATTTCTTTCTTTGGAGAAGTTGTAGCACTTCTGAGAGCATTTAATTATGTAAATTAAGATCCATAAGAAGCCATGTAATTGGTATCTAAAAGGGCTTATTCCTACTTTATATGCAAGGAAACAAAGATTCAGTAACATTGTTTACTGTGCTGATGTTCACTAGGCCATGAGTTGAAAGTATTGAGTCTCAAGCAAAAGTGTAGTAAAGAAATTTCCGTTTTTCAGAAAAATAAAACAACAATCTTATGATTTTTGCTTTTACAGCAGGCATCAATTGCAAAATAGCTTCTTTGTTAAGGGTAGGAAGTTGGTTCCACCTGACATTCCACATGGTATGATCTTGTCTGGTCTAAACTTGTGCAAGTCTTCTGCATATTGTCACAGTTTTTGTGAGTTCACATAGAAATTATCCCTGTTGTGTCTAGAAAACTGTTTGCTTTGATTTAACCAGAACCTCTGGTTCTTTGGTATATCATCCACACTTCATGTCAGTTCCTCCCACCCACTCTGCCTAATAGTGAGTCAGACTACAATGTATGTGTCTGAGTGCATATGCGTGTATGTGTGATATTGTTTGGAGTAGTGTTTGTTCTATTTCTTTTCCATTTGCTAGATTTCAACTTTGATTAGATTTTTTGAGAGAAAAAATGTAAAATGGGGAAGAGCATTGCTTGGTTAAAATATGGTATGTGAAATAAAAATAATTTCTAAATAAAAACATATTTTATGTTCCCTACAATGGTAATTTAAAGAAATTGAGGAATATGTTCATCAAAATAAACTTCAGAAGCTGATCGTAGAAAATAAAAAGTATGTATAGTATAAGTATTTAGACTGAAAAATGAATGAACCAATTACTTATTAATATATTAGTGATAAAAATGGAAATGAATTATATTTTTATATATTAACATTTGTACAAGAGTAATATGTTCTCTAGAGCTAGAAAAGTAGTTACTCAATACTAGAAACATAAAAACTTTAAAAGGAAACAAAAGAAGTACTACAATTAATTTAAAATTTGAGTAAAAGAATATGAATTTGATTTTTGAGAAATTTTTGCCTGTATATTTTGTTTTGTTTTATTTTGGCTTTTTGTTACTTTTATTGTTGGTTGTTTGTTTTGATTTTCATTTTTGATAGGTTTTCTTTGAGACACATGAGAAAGTTGCAAAGTTTGGGTGAGTAGAGAGGTGAGGAGGGTTTGGAAGAATTTAGGAAGGGGAAAGAGTATGACTGAAATACATTGTTGAAAAGGGGATTATATTAAATTTAATGCTATTGCTGAAGCAAAAGATAAATTTAACAATGTCAATATGTAGACAGTATTAAATTTGCAAGTAACAGCATTAAATATGAGAAAAGTTCAATATACCAAAGTTACTATTGTTTGAATATATATCCAAAAATTATCATTGAAAAAGATTTTTCTTATATTAATATTGGGAACTTAGTGATTTTGAAAGATGCTTAATCATGTCATAGCTGTTATCATGCTCTTAAAACTATAGGAATTAGTTTTATGTGTCTTGTGCTCTTTTGACTTAAGCCCCTTAGTATATGCAGCACTCAAGGTAACGTTTGAATGCCTTATCACAGAAAAAAAAAAGATGCTAGAACTTTGGTAAAAATAATTCTGTTCTTTGAAATTACCCAGACTCATGCTTTCTTTGCTATACCAAAAAGGAAAAGAAAAAAATCATTTTTTTTCTTTTTCTTTTCTTTTTTTTAATACTGGACCCTAAACACTGTGTCTTGCACATACAAAGCAAGAGTTGTTTTACTGAAATTTTTTTCTGTAAACTATTAGGAAAAACAATATTTTTGAGGTTGCCTATGCCTCCTGATTTCACAGATTATCAGCGCATGCCACCTCTCCAGACCTGAATATTACATTATTTTATGCTGAAATTAATTCTCTAATAATTTTTTGACTAGACAAATGAGCAACTATGTGGGAAAAAGGGGATGAAAAATAATATATATTTTAAGCCATGCTAATATAGGAGATATTGCATACGTACATTATGGAATAAACAAACTCATGTGATACTAGAGTGTTAATATCAATTTAGTATCATTTTATGCGTTTGTCTAACTTTAAAAAATAACACTGATTAATTTGGCAGAATCTGAAGGACAACAATAGGTCATAAAATGCTAATTTAATGGCTTAGTAAGTGTTAAAAAGAACTTGTTGTTCGTGCAAAGGACCCAGGTACAGTTTCCAGATATAATGGCATTGTACAATCATCTACAACTCAAGTTTAAGGAAAACTGTTGCTCTTTTTCTAGACTCTCTGAACACTAGGCAGGTACATGCACACACACACACACACACACATACACACACACCTGTGTATGTTACAAGAGGGCCTTCTTGTTGGAGTTTCTGTCCTGCCCAATACCCACAGCTGGTAAATCCCAAAGAAAATCACACAGCGATCTACTTAAGTTATGAACTGATTGGTCCATTAGCTCAGGCTTTGTATTAGCTCTTTTAACTTATATTAGCCCATTATTCTAGTATATATTAGCCACATGGCTTGGTACCTTTTTCAGTGGGGCAGGTCACATCTTCCTTCTTTGGTGTCTGGACAAGACTGGGAAGGAATGGGATTCCTCCTTTCCAGAATTTTCTGTTCTCATTGACCTGCCTCTACTTCCTGTCTGGTTGTTCTGCCTATACTTCCTGCCTGGCTACTGGCATTTATTTAAAATATAATTGACAGAATATAAACAATTGTCCCATACAAAGTGTAAATACATACATATGGGTAAACACTCATATAAATAAAGTTAAATATTTTAAAATACAATTTTTAAATTCTGAGTTTTTACTTTTTAAATATATTAAATTATAAATATGTTTGTTGACCAAGGTTACAGTTGCACCAGTATGAGAAGATATTATACATTTATTCTTGTGAAAGGCAATATTATTCATTCACCTAATGAAAAAATCATATTTATGTAGACATTATTAAAACAATTATGGTACAAATAGCATGTCTAACTGTAAGATGAAGCAACTATATCATCTTTGGTGGAGTAATTTCCATAATCAGTGTATAGGAAATGGAAGAATTATTGCTGCACTACTTTTATTGTTGTTTTATGAAGTCATAGAGGTAGAAGTAACAGTCTGGAAGATGCTAGGAATGGAATCTATCATTTATTAACTAAAATAGGGTGAAGGGTACAAAATGAGGTGATTGTGCTAAATATAATAAAAGTGAATTACGTTTATTTCAGTGTTTTCTTTACACATATTCTAATTGAAAACTTAGTTTTTTTCTGGAGATAGCTGACATTTCCAATTTACTTCATATTTCATTGCATGCTTAAATATATTTTCATATGTCTATGTGTTCTTGTAAATTTGTTTTTTCTCATTAATTTTGCATAAACACTCTTTTCCAACTTTTCTTTTCATTAAAATACATTTTGCTAAACCAGTTTAGTAAATTCAAATATTGATGGTATTATATTTTAGTGAAAACATGCTCTTTTGAATTTTATACACATATTATTGTAAAATAATGTTTATTTCATTATGATATATCATACTTATTAATGCCATTAATACACACACATATATGACAGTACAGCACTAAAAACAATACATTTCATTATAATGCACAATTACATTATTTAATTTCCCATACTAAAACATTCACATATTCTATAAATTATAGAACATGCTCCTTTACTGAGCAGCTGACATGTAAAATTTCTTCTCATTGAAAACCTGATGTTTTAGAGAATATATGCTCTCTTAATATATGGATATTGTGGTCCAGGTTACAACTGTACATGTTTAGTTATTCTAAATACAATCTTTATTATTGTAAAGTTATTTTTAACAGTTCACTCTGCCACTGATCAACATCTCACCTTATTGCTTTGATATTCATTACCAGTTTATTTTCTCCTGTAATAAAAGTTCTTTCCTTTGAAAAGCATTTTATATTAAACTGTTGTTAAGTGACATGCCTTTTAGGATGAGAAAATGAACTATGAAATTTTATGTGTCTTAACCATTGGTATCATTATGAGATGTCCTATGTTTGGAAGATACACTCCATACATTAGCAAAAAGGGAAGGCTGTCTGAGACAAAGTTTTAACAGTTTATACTTAAGTTTTAGCTAAGACAAACAGAAAATAAAACTTTAATTTCTTTAATTTCCTTAAGAAAAATAATCTATATCACAAAAATCATTATAAATTTTATTTCTTGAAAATTTTCAACATAGGACATCATCAGATTTCCTATTTAGTAAATGAGGCTGCCCAAAATAATTTAATGTTCAGGCAAGGGTCCATATGTCATTATCACAGTTTAATCAGAATTTTGGTTTTTTCTACAGTAGAAAAAATATAGAAGTAAGGATATTTTTAATCAAATAAATTACAGAGAACATGTGTTATTCCAAAATTATTTTTTTCAGATCAAACACATTAGAGAATAATAGGGACACTTTTTGTATATTATCAGAACACATTTTTATTCTGTGTCATGAAATGGAATCTTCAAGTATGTATCATTAATAGCGTGTTTCTTAATTCTGAGATATCATGCAAATCCTCTAAACCAAACCATAACTCACTGGAGAAGTACAAGTTTAATACTGAAAAATGCTAGACTCATTTTTTTTCTAAAAAGCATAGAAAGAGAAGTAGCTAATGAGAGCTCATCACTCCCAGAATATTTATAAGCAATTAATGATTTCTGGGTGAAGATAAAACATTTGTTTCAGTGGTGTAGCCACATAAATTCCTCACATTTTCATCAATAACTCCACATCCATTAAAGTGGAGTCATGAAGAAGTATATTGTCATGAATAAGAAGAGAACAAGTTTTGTGTATGTGTGTGTATTATGAAATTGTCAAATAAATAAATACAAAACAAAATAATGATGATGATGACGATGTTCCTGAGCATCATCTAGAGATAGGTATAAGGAAAAATATAATAATTAAGAGGAATGCATATATCATAAGTCTCAGAAATTTAAGTAGCCACATAATCTGAGGGGTACAACTAAGATGTGGAGAGAATGATGGACCTTTGCTTCCATCACATTATCCATCTAATGTGTGCTTGAAGATGAAACATATTTTTCCAAAAGGCTATTAAATTTCTGCCTCCTCAGAACATTGGATAACTTAATAAAGTATAACTTAAAGATTTGATTCCCATCTCTGCTGATCGACCTTCATATTGACAAACAACATGAGCTTCAGTATTCTTGTTACATTTATAATTCATAAAAATAGATATAGCAGTTTTATGTAAAATGTGATTTTGCAGGTCTGAAAGAGCTTTTGGTATATCATTTCTATTTTCAAAATGAATGCTATATTCTCTTAATTATGTGACTGTATCTTATGAAAAGTCATAAAACTTGGTCCCAAGCTCAGTGGTTGGAACATTAACAAAGGTAGTACAGTGGAAGATAATTCAGTCATAAACAAATCTTTATTTGAATCACAGTAATGCAGTTCACACAGGACTTCAGTTATTGTGTAGAGTGTATTATTATACAGAGTTCATACTTCAGTTTTCTCTTGCTTGAAATATGATGTCTGTCATGTATGTTTTTACCATTGCCACACCATTTACCATGAGACCCTCTCAATAGGAAGGAAAAAAAGGGAACAATGATTGAATGTTCATCAACAAAGCTACTGTCTCAATAATACACACTTGTTCATGTAGTAACAAGGTATTACAAGCATAAAAATATAACTAAACAGCCATTTGAACGATTTAGTACAATCTATTAAAACATTTTTCTAGTTAAGTATGAAATTCCAAAAAATAAATAAAAATGTCTGATTAAATATTTTGCTGAGGAACGTTTTGGGGAAGAATTCTACAAATTGATGATTAAATACCAATGATTAGCCATAAACAGCATACATATTAGTAGCATTATATATAATGATCAAGTTATATTTATGCATTTATGAAAATGCATATATATTCATGTAATAAAAAATAATGAAAAAGAGGGTATGAACTTTAAAAATCTCAATGAGAAGTATAAGTGTGGGTTTAGTTATAGGGAAGAGAAGAGATAACTAATGCTATTGTATTATAAGTATGAAAAAATAAAAGATACATATTCTTAAAGCTGATCAAATAGTTAAGGATTTAATTTTGTTTTATTTATATGGCATGGTTTACATGAGCACACATGCTTGTGTGTGTGTGTGTGTGTGTGTGTGTGTGTGTGCATGTGCAATAAATGCTTAATACCTACAGAAACATGTTTCAAATCTTCTGGAACTGGACATCTAACTTCTGGTAGCCAACATGGGATTGCTAGCAATTGACCTGAATCCTCTGAAAGAACAAGTGCTCTTAACCACTGAATCTTGTCCAAAATCCCTAGCATTATAATTGAAATCTAAATTATGTATTATTTTGATTGTTCTCCAGTTAATATTAATAAAAAATGAGCCTCATGAGAGATTCTTTGATCATCAACAAGTTAATCTATTTATGATTTTACAACTACTTGACCAAAAGGAGGTGCATAAAATCTGAACAATATGGAGATATATTTGGAGGAATTTAATCTTTGAAGCATGAGCTTTTGGCTACATGTTGTCTCTTTCAATTTTCTTCCTGGCAAACATGAAGAAAGCAACTTTGCTCTCAGCACAGGCAGAGAAAAATACAGAACAAAATGGCACAGAATATAGACTTCTGAAGCAATGAACCAGTATAATAAATATTTCCTTCACTATGTTAATTTTCTCAGGTATATTTGCAAAAGTGACAGAAAGCTAGTTATCACAAATACAAGGTAAATATTAGCTTGAATGTAGAAACAAACATGGTTATATATATATATATATTTAATCTTCATTATCTGACAGGGTAGAGTGCACAGATATTGTCACTGTTCAAGTAGCTGAGAAAATATAGATAATAGGGTTTTGAATTATTATTAGCAAATGACCATTAGTTTTACATTTATAAATGTAAGATATTATTACTTTTATAGAAATTTAAACATTCATCTTAGATTATATGAAAATTGCATGCATATACGCTATTGTCTGGTTTTTAAACATATAATTTTGTATCGTATCATACACCACAACACAGATGTATTTAAAATAAATCAAGTCTCAATATGTAAGTATAATGCACACACCCAAACCCAATGTTGGAATCATTCAGAAAACCTGACTGAATTGAATATAAACATAGCCCCGCTAAGCCTTGTAAATTATATTCTATGACATATAGATAGTTTTCACATACTACTTTAAGAATATTTAGATAGTATATATTTATATCTACATCTCTAAGCATCTGGCTATTTATCAGTATGTTTCTCTATGAAACCTGATAGCATTGTGTTGACATTAAAGATATTAAAAAGAATTACAGAGACTTTGGCAGTTTCCTATTAAGTATGGTAGAAAGTATTTTTTTGGTAATATTTTTGTCATTTACTTTTTCTACACATTCAATATAACTTTTCCTTAGTATGCCATGTAATAAAATTTTGCATTCTCACAACACTTTATGGTTTTAAAAACATTTTCAAGTATATTTGGTTATCAAAACAACTATGTAAAGTAGCTAGTATCATCCCTATTTATATATGATAAATGGAGTAATCTGTTTGTTACACACCTTTCTTTCTTTACTGTCCTATTGTGGAAATATTTAATTGAACTACTTTCTCTCATTAGTTAATAATTACATAATATAATTTTATACATTTATATAACTTTTATTTGTATGTTTAAGACACACACAATTAGATATTACATATATCTTAAAGACATAACTTGTGTTAATTGTATATACTACTTCAAACATATATACACAGCTAAACACCTTACTACATATTATGTACATAAAATAGTAAAAGATGATAATTCTTTATAATATCTTTTTGTTCTATAATAATATTTATGTCCAAAGGTCATAATATGAGTGTCCTACTTAAGGTTACTATTGCTAAGATGAAACACTGTGAAAATACGGCATGGAGAGGAGAGACAATTTTATGACTATGATTCTTCTTCACTGTTCATCATTGATCTTAAACAGGACAGGATCTTGGAGGCAGGAGGTCACAGAAGGATGCTGCTTACAGGTTTGCTCCTCATGACTTGCTCATCTTGATTTCTTATAGAAATCAGGATCACTAGCCCAGGGATGGCTCCACCCACAATTGGCTGGGCTAGCCAGAGCAATCAAGAATGTTAAGAAAATATACAATTATTATAATAGCCTATTATTTATTTTATTTTCTAAAAATAATTAGTTATTTTAATGCCTCTATGGCATTTTATATAGTTTGATCTTATGGAGGAATTTTCTTAATTGATTTTCTCCTTTTCTCAGATGATTTAAACTTGTGTCAAAATGACATAAAACTATCCACAACAATGAGCTTTAGTATCACATCTTATAAATTTTCTTACTTCTTGATATTTAAGTAAAAAAATAAAATATAACTGAATAAATCAGTAAAAATAAGCAGACTCTCACTATTGCAAGCAATGAGCTATTTATGATATATATAATATACATGTTATTTTCAATAAAACCAGCAATAAAAGCAAATATAGTACCACAAATCGCCATATATACTATTTTTTAAACATATAATAGAAAGATCACTGAAGGAATACTTGAAAAATTACCATTACAGTTATGAAATACTCACATTGTTTTCATGGCAGGTTTGTGTACAATATTTATTTGTACATAGCAAAATACCTAGGTATCATAATAAAATCATCATGATTTGTTACTCCATCAAATTGTCCTACTTAAAATAGCCATGTCAATATGTCTTTATAAAAAGATGATTTTTAAACATAATTACTCTCCTGCAACTGAAAATATTTTCAGCTATTGAAATCTTTGATTCTTTGAAGAATTATGACTTCTCAGTAAAATTATTTGAACATGAGAGACCAATGACCTGGAAGTTATATTATAGCCTTAAGCAAATTAATGTTTGGTATTCATAAGAAAATATATCAATTAGTTAAATATGGAGACCATTTTTTACTAAAAGTGGCACCAAGACATGAAGAACTCAAGTATTTGACAGTTCTTTCATTTGTTCTATATCCTTGAGCTGATTGTTGCGAATCTTCCGAGATATTTCTAGAAAACAATTTTATTCTGAGTCTTTATTCCAAAATTATTTAAAGAGGGTAATTTAGATAAATGAATGAGAGATCCACATGGGAGGTGCACAGAACACTTTTTAAAAGCATTCCCTAAAGCCAAAACTGAAGTGAAGATGTCAATGCATGAGATCTTCACAATTTCATGAATACAAACTCAAATGCCAGATATTGCCAATTAATAAGTATATAGCATGAAGGTTACATTATATCAAGGGAAGCTACAAAGAAAAAAGCTGACACACTATCCACTCACTCAGATAAGTTCCCCTTCATTGTTATTTGGTTTGTCTAACATTTAAGAAAAATTGAAACTTCTGAGCTTGTGGCACTGCCCCCTTTAGAGGATAGTTTGATAATACAAAGTAGGTAACTAGGGCAGATAGAATAAGAGATTAAAGTGAAGATGCAAATAATGGAATGAGTCCATGGAAAAAAAAATAGCTGTCACTGAACTTCTGCAAAGCATTTGCTTTAGGAGAAGCAGAAATTGCTTTTTGTGACAGAAAACACATGATACCAAATAGTAGATCTTTTAGACTTGACATAGGAGAATGAGATGCTGAGTCTAATGATTTTGAAAATTTAGCATAAACCTCCCCCCAAAAGAACTTACATAGTTGGTTTAGCTGGCTTTTAGTACACAGAAAATTGAATATGTGTGATATATATGTAAGGTAGACAAAAGAGACAATTAAAGATGGCTAAGATTAAAGTGGCATAATTGGCGGCTGGCTCTGCCCAAATTGTTGGCTTACTGAGAGTCTAGCTTCATGATGAAGGTACTGGAGGGAGCTAAATTTATTGCCACAACTTTGTGGAATTTCTAAGTCCTTGTCACCAACAAGACACGTGCTTCCAGCTGCTCATAAACACTGATTGTTTGGTAACAGGGTCTCTTAAAAGAGTCTCATGGTTTTTGCCACTTATTCTGAGTCAAGAAGGTTCTTTTAAAGGAGTTGAGCCTCTCTGCTTGTCTCTAGTTGTAGGGGACCGTCGCCCCAACATAGAAACTGGTGTTTTTCTCCAAATGTGTCCCCGGAGACACATGGAAGGAAACAGGCTTTCACACCATTACAGCTTAAAAGGCCGCTTCAGACTTTTTCTGTCTACAGCATGACCTTGTGTTTATTTCTCTCTATCCCAAACCATTTTGCTCTGAATCCCTTCTCAAAACCATTTCTGCTCTGAAAAATGCTCTCTCCACCCTTGAGGAATTTTTCTATTCTTATTCCTTTTTCCAGGGCACCTCCCCCAGCACCCACACACCTGCATTCTTTCACCAACTTTGGGGATAGCCACTTCTCATGGAGCAATTTACAAATGAAAAGGAAGGCTGGAGCAGAACCTTCACCTATTGTCTTTCTAAATTGTCGCCTTCAGCTAAGAAGCTGCAGGGCATCCTCAGGCTGGCAGGTATCAGAGCCCACATCTAGTAAACAAAGAGCAACCCAGAAAATGCTGCTACCAAGAAGTCTTGCCTGGCTACTTGTCAATCAGCTTTTAATTAACCAATATGAGTGAAAACTCTTTATATTGTAGAAGAGCAGTATCCCACAATAAACAACGTCTTTGTGCTAGGATGAAAAAAATCTTTGGGCATATCTTGAGGTACATTGCGTGGATATAAACATTTACACTCTCACAAGTAGTGAATGAGTGTTCCCCTTTCTTTAAATCTTCACCAACATGATGTTTCAAGTTTTTTACTAATTACGTCCATTCTGACTAGTTTAAGATGAAATCTCATACTAAATTTATTTGCATTTCTCTGATGACTAAGGGTGTTAAATTTTTTTTTGCATGATTTTTAGTCATTTGTGCTTCTTTTTGATAATTATTTATATATCTATCTCATTCTTTAGGTCAGATGAGAACTAGTAAATCCAGTTTATTGTGCTCATGATATCATAAGAGGTCACATTCCACAGAGAAAACTGACAGGATGTCACTAGTCTTCAGTGCTTGTCAATTTTTAGACTCTAGATTTTGAAATCTTATGATGTTATGTGAGGATTTTTTTTCTGGTTTAGTTGAATCATTCCATCAGTGCAACCTAACCTCTGAAATTCCAAACTCTAGTGTTTTCTGTACTGTTACAGTATAATTAAACTACAAAACCCACAATTTCTCTTCTATATTAATGGATTTTTATTATCTCACTTTAGTTTGGCTGCTTTCAAGAATACTTTCATCTAACAGTTGCTCTTTGTAAAGACCATTTTTTCATCAAGCCATAAGCTGAAATTTTGTGCTTCTATATTTTAATTATAACTAAATGAAGAAAACTATGCTATAAAATATTCTAAATCATTACTTTATAACATTTTATTTGTGTTAAAATACTACATACTGCTTTACTAGACAATTAAATAAATATGGATGTTTAAATCCTTCTTACTATATTTTATGTCTATATACAAATATATGTATATACATACAAATATATATATAACTATTGATACATGTGTGTTTATATGTGCATGTGTAAGTGTGTTTAGCTGGGAGTCTAATCCAGGTCCTTGTATAGTTTAAGCAAGCACTCCATCCCTAAGCTACATCTCCAGCCCTTCAGTTATATTTAATGTAACAAATTTTAATTTTAAATTTTAAACAAAATTTAATGTAATGTGGCACAGTTTTTCTTTACTTCCTTTCATATCTCTGGATCCTATATTCTTTAATACTCTCATTATGAAAATTGGTATATTTGGGTTTTGCATAATATTATGTTTTATCATATGTTTAAAGGAGTATCTATGGTACAATAGTTTTGGCTTAATAGAAGTGAATATATTGTAAAATTTGTATGTAAAAATAAACTTATATGGCTTTACTTTTTTAAAAACTTGTCTTATTTTTTTTCTTGATGTATAGACTTTTGGAGTTCTTTATGTATTTTGAATATTAGTCCTATATCAGATGAGTAATTGATAAAAAGTCTTTCCCTATTCTGTAGCCTCCTGTTTTGTATAAGTTTAGTATCTTTTGCTGTACAGAAGTTTTTTATTTTATGAGGTACGGTTTATTATTTTTATCTTCATACCTGTGTTAAGAGTTTTATGTTCAGTTTTATGTTCTGTGCCAACAAATTCAAAACTATTTCCCAGTTTCACTTCTGTCTGATTCAGTATATCTTGCCTTATGTCAAAGTCTGTGATTCATCTGGAGTTAAGATTTTTGTAGACAGATAATATGGATCTATTTGCACTCTTCTATATCCATGCCTCCAGTTTGAGCAGAACCATTTGTTGAAGATGCTATGTATTTCTGACTTCTTTAATATCAAAAATCAAGTGTCCATAGGTTTATGGATCTTCAGTTCAGTTCTACTGATTAAGGGATATGTTTTGTGCCAATACTCTGTTGGCTTTATTACTATATCTCTGTACTACATTTTCAGATAGGGCATGATGATACTTCTAGAAGTTATTTTATCATTCAGGTAAGTTTTAAATACTCTGTTATTTGTTATTTTTTCTGCTTTTTTTATGAAACTAACAATTGCCCTTTTGAGTTCTGTGAGTAATATATTGAAATTTTGGTGAAAATTAAATGTAAATTGCAGATTTCTTTTGGTATGATGGCCAATTTAACTTTACTAATCCTGCCAATACATGATCATAGGAGACTTTTCCACTTCTGATATCTTCTTCAGTTTCATTCTTTAGTGTTTTAAAGTTAAATATAAACATTTTTTGCATACTTGGTTATAGTTGTATCAAGATATTCTATATTTTGAGAATATTGTCAAAACTATTTTCCCTGAGATTTACTCAGACTGTTTGTCATTTGTATATAGGAAGCCCATTGAATATTTTGTATTAAATTTTAATATTGCAGGATTTTCCTGGTGCAATTTTTGGGTAACCTGTTTAAGGTATCATATCATTGCAAATAAAGAGAGTTTGACATTTTTCTTTCCTATTTGTACTCCCCAAGTTAGATTTATTAATTCTCTACGACTTCAAGTACTATATTGAATAAGTATGGAGATAGTGGAAAATATTGTCTTGCTCCTGATTTTAGTGGAAATGCTTTGAACTTCTCTCCATTTAACTTGGTGTTGTCTGTGTGAGTGATGTAAACTGCCTTTATTATTGAGGCATATGACTTGTATCCATAATTTCTCTACAACTTTTATCATGAAAAAAATGTTTGAAACTGTCAATGACATTTTCTGCATTTAATAAGATAATCATGTTTTTATCTTTCTGTCTTTTTTATAAGATACAATATTTTTCTTGATTTTCATATGTTGAATCATGTCTGCATCTCTGTAATTAGGATTTTTGGTGGATTATTGTGTATGAATATTCCATGTGTTCTTTGATTTGGTTTGCAAATATTTTATTGAGAGTTTTTATATCTATATACATAAGGTAGATGCTTTGGCAATCCTCTCTCTTTGTTGGATCTTTGTGTTGTTTGGGTATAGGGTAACTTTGCCCTCATAAAAAGAATTAAACAATGTTCTTTCTGTTTCTAATTTATGGAAAAACTTGGGGAGTAATTGGGTGAACACCTCCTTGAAAGTTTCGTAGAATTGTTTGCTAATATCATCTAGTTCTGGGCTGCTTTTTGTTGGGAGATGTTTAATAGCAGGTTAATTTTTATTAGGGTTTGTAGCCTGTTTTAATTGCTTATCTGATCTTGATTTAACATTTGCAGATGTTATATATCATGAAAATTATCTATTGATTTTATATTTTTCAAATTCATGGGAACACAGCTTTTTTAATACATGTCCTTACAATTCTCTTAATTTCCTCAGTATCTCCCATTATTTCCCCTTTTATATTTAATTCTGTTAATTTGAATGTTCTTTCTGTATATTCTAGTGAAGTTGGCTTAGTTTTGTCAATATTATTGATTTTCTCAAAGAATCAACTTTTTATTTCATGGATTATTTATACTATTTTCTGTTTTATTTATCACAAACCTGACTGTAATTATTTTTTGCCTTCTAAATATTTTGAGTGTTATTTCTTCTTTTTGTTCTAGAGATATCAGGTTTCCTCATTTGAAATTTCTACAATTTATGGAGGCACTTAATACTATGAAATTGTCACTTAGAACAAAATTTTAGTGTACCCCATGAGCATGGGTATATTATATTTTCATTTCATTCAATTCTGGGAAGTATTTATTTTCATAATTTTTATCTTTTCCCATTTTTCATAGTGAATTGCTCAATTTCCATGAGGGTGTAAGCTCTCTTTTGTTTCTGTTGTTTATATCCAGGTTTAACTGTGTTTGTCAGATAGAAAGCAAGGTGTTAATTAAAATTTCTTGTTTTTCTTGAGACTTCCTTTGTGTTCAAGTATGTGACCAGCTTTAGAGATAGTTCCATGAGGTGCAGAGAACAATGAATATTCTTTTGTTTTCCACTGAATTGTTTGGTAAGCATATATTAAGTTAATTTGGATTATGAAGTTAGCTCCAGCAATTTCCTGCGTAAGTTTTGATAGATGACATGTCTATTGATGAGAGTGGGGTATCAAAGTTACCTACTATCACTGTGTGATGGGTAATGTATGATTTAAGCTGTGATTCTTTTATCACTTTGAGTGCCCTTATGTTTGGTGCATATATGTTAAGAAATATAATATCCTTTTTGTAGAATTTTTTCCCTGTGATGTGTATGTAGCATCTTTCTGGTATATTCTGATTAATTTTGTTTTGGAATTTATTTTATCAGATATTAAAAATAGAACTGAAGTGTGTGGGTGGCCATGCAATTTAGGTGTAAACATATGGGTGCCATTTTGTAAATGGAGACTGTTTGTTTCTAGCCACTCGGACCCAAATAATCACACAGAAACTATATTAATTACTACACTGTTTGGCCAATAAATTAAGTGCATTTTTAGTTACCTCTTATATTTTAAGTTAACCCATTTTTATTAGCTTATATATTACTGCAAGGCTGTGGTTTACCTATAAAGGTGTTGGTCATCATTTTCCTTTGGCACATACATGGTATCTCTCTGACTATACCTACTTTCTCTTTATGTCTCTTCCATCTTGGCTATATTCTGCCCTGACATAGGCCAAATCAGCTTCTTTATTAACCAATGGTAATAAAACATATTTATAACATACAGAGAGAAATCCCACATCAAGTTATTAAAATGGCTACACAAGCTTGTTTATTATGTTCATTTGCTTGCAGTACATTTTTATCATCATTTTAAGGTTTAGTCATTTCTGTTGTTGATATGCAGGGGATGCCTATTTTGATGGTAAGGTCTGTTTACTATATGTATAAGAAGAATGAATCCTGTTTTTAAATCCTTTTAGCAAATCTGTGTCTTTTAATTGCTGAATTGAGAATGTTTGATGTTATTTATCAATGTGTCTGTTGATTTCTGTTAATTTTTGACATGATGTGCTTGTTCCCGTGTTTGACTTGCAAATCTGATATTTATTCCTTGTGTTTTTGTGAGTGTACTTAGCTCTTCAGTTTTAAGTTTTCTTCCTAGTGCCTTCTGTTCAGCTGAATTTTTAGAAAGATACTGCATAAATTTGGTTTGTCATAAAATATCTCTCTTTTCCCATTTATTGTGATTGAAAGTTTTGTTGTATGTAGTAGTTTAGGATGGTCTCTTGGAGTGTGGTCCTTGGAGTCCATCGGTGGTCTCTTGGAGTGTGCAGAACATCTCTCCAGGCACTTTTGTCTTTTATATTCTCCATAAAATCGGTTTATTTTCATATGTCTACTTTTATATATTACTTGATCTTTTAACCATTTCAGCTTTTAATAATTTTCTTTGCTCTATACACTTATTGTTTTCATTATTATGTGGTGAGGGGAATTTCTTTTTGATCTAGTCTATTTGGTGTACTGAATCCTTCTACCTTCAAAGGCCATTCCTCCTTTAAAATGGAAAAAAATTTCTGATTTTGTTGAAAATACTTTCTGTGTCATTGACTTGGATGTCTTTTTATTCCTCTCTTCCTAGTATTAATAGATTTAGTCTTTTCATAGTATATCAGATTTTCTAAATGTTTTGTGCCCAAAGGTTTAAAGGGTAAACTTTTTCTTTGGCTGATTTACTCATTTTTTATATATTGTCTACAATGACTTGTTGTGAGAGGGGGGCCCATTGTTTGTCTAGCTTACACTCGAAATAATCACACAGTAACTATATTCATTTAAACACTGCCTGGCCCATTATATCTAGCCTCTTATTGGCTAATTCTCACATCTTGTTTTAACCTATTTCTATTAATCTGTGTTCACCACGAGGTTGTGGCTTACCAGGAAAACTTCAGCATGTCTGATTCTGGCAGGTCCATGGAGGTTCTCTGACTCTGTTTTTGTTCTTCCAGAATTAAGTTCTGTCTCCAGGCCTACCTAAGTTCTGCCCTATCACCAGGCCCAAAGCAGTTTCTTTATTAACCAATGAAAGCAACACAAATACAAAAGGGCCTCTTACACTGATGACTGAGATTCTATTTTCCATTTGTTATATGATGTTGGTGAGGTTTCTTGCCTCTTACTTCCTTGTTCAACTTCCCCAAGTTTTTTTTTTTTTCATTTTCCCCTCAGTTGCAGATTCTTTTACTGATTCTATTTTAGTTACAAGTCTTGAACCATTTTCTTTATTTAATTTGACAGATCATGTCTCATATATTTCTCCAAGGGATTTTTTCATTTCTTCTTTAAGAATCTCTAAAATATTCATAAGGCTCTTTTGAATTCCTTGTCTTATGCTTCAGCTATATTGGTTTTCTCAGTACTTACTGTAGTAGAATAACTGGACTTACTAAAGACATTTTATCCTGGTTGTTATTTATTGTATTTTTATACTGCTCTCTAAGCATCTGAGTTTTTGATTATTGTAATTATCTGTGCTGACACCTGGTATTGTTTTTGTTGGGTGTGTATTCCATACCTTGTTTTCTATTGTCCACTATGTTTATTAGGAGACGTTGGTGAATCTGGGATGCCTTGTAGAAAATGCTTCTGAGATTATGGCCACTGGAAGTTCTGGTTAAAATATGTTTCTTGGTACCCAGCATAGTGGTTTTGAAATTGAGTTTCTGTTGTAATTGGGGGCAGGCTCTGTTCCCAGCACCTGGCTCCCAGCCCCCAGCCACTGGCCCGCTCAGCCACTGTTTGCTTGTACACAAAATAACCACACAAAAATTGTATTTATTTAAATACTGCCTGGCCCATTATCACTAGCCTCTTCTTGACTAGCCCTCACATCATAAACTAACCCATTCCTAATAATCTGTATGTCACCACAAGGTGGTGACTTACTGGAAAAGTCTAGCCTGCATCCATCTCCAGCTGGAGCATCATGGTATCTGGCACACTTCCTTCTCTCCAGCCTTCTGTTCTGTGTACTCCACCCACCTAAGGGCTGTGTCCTATTCTATAGGCCAAGGCAGCTTCTTTATTAGCCAATGAAAGCAAAGAAACACAGAAGTACCCTCCTACACCATTTCCCCTATTTCTGTTTAAACAAAAAAGAAAGGCTTTCATTTTTACATAGTAAAATTACATATAGAAAAACAGTTATTAAGCATGAATTACAGTTACCATATTTATATCTATTTTATCTTTTATCATAATCAAGGAAAACTATAACTACAACTATCTGTTCTTCAACTCCATCAAAGACTGCAGAAGCATATAATATTACCTAAGTAAAAAAGACATAAACAACATCCAAAACTCTACAAGTGACAGAGACATCTTGCTACCTGGACAGTCAACCAAAGTTCCTCTGTACCTTTGGGGCATCCATCTTCAGCCTACAGGCCCATAGTACCTAGCAGACATTTTCATGAAGTAGGAAAATTCAGACAATTCAGTTGCTTTCTTCTGTGTCCTGCAGAATATCTTGCATATTCTTTCATGAAGCAGGAACCCTGAAGGATCCTCTCACCTTTAGGCAAGTTCAGCAGTCCTCTTTCTGCAGGTTCTTTGTGTCCATTTAAGCAGTCCTGGCAAGAGCAGTTTCTTGCCCAAATGGCTAGCAAACTCCATAAGGAGCCTCTTCGATGCCCATCTTCCTCTTGAAGTAGCTGGTGCTGCCAGGAGCAGATGTGTCTCATTGTCATGAAAAGCCATAAGTTATTAAAACATTAACTGCCATATTCTGTCAACTTTGAAAGATAGAAGAATGTCTATCTAACTGAAATATATCTATGCATATCTAGAAAATCTAACTAACATGACTACAAACTTAGCTGTTATAGATGATTATCTATTAACCTATATTTCTTAAATATACATTACATTTTTAATGAACTATACAATCACAATACCTTAATCAAGATCAGATATACATATACATGTAACAAAATTTAACTTACACTTGTATCAATAAGTCAAAATTTATACCAATGCAAATTATTCATATCCATATCCTCTCCCCTTTTAAATGTAAAAAAAAGCATTTATAAAAAATATTTGAGAATATGGGCATAGTTATTTCTCTCCAAACTTCTTCCTGCTGAATGGAGGCACTGTTAATTAGGTCTTTCATGGTATAACCTGTGTGCTACGTACATTTCAATTGGCAGTTGAGTGAAGTAATTTTCTGAAGGTGTTCATGTGACCTTTCAGGAGGGCATGGTCTATCATACCAGACTGGTATAGGAGAAGTACATAGGTTCTCATCCTCAAAACAAAAGAAGAACCTCTCTGAAGCATCATATCCTTAGACCCATATGTGGAAGTCATAATACCTTCAAAACATATATGGTGGTTTAGCTTGGCAGCCAAAACAATGAGATGTCTCTCTGTATTTAGCTCCTTCAGATTCAAAAAATTAAAGAAAACACAATAAAATACATAATCCAGACATTCTGTGAATTTTCCATGTTTATGTGACTTATTTATTTATTTCTTTTAATCTATAACTATCTGTATTCTGTCTCTTTAAGACTTTACCTTTTTTAAGTTATTGTTTATTTTATTACCCTCTGTATATATTTTTTCTCTCTCTCCTAAGCCTACGTACATCCATACAACAGTGTGACCTGTTTCTAGGTCTTTTATGTCTGAATCTGCCTAATGTGAATCTGTAATTCTTCACTGTACAGGAGCAGTTCTTAAAACACTAAGCAGTTTTTAACAACTTTAGCTTGTGCCATGTAGGGGTAATTAATGTACTGCCTGTTTCCTGCCCAGTCTAAACATTAAGTGCATTGTTATCATGATAATTACGATCCTGTCTGAGATTAGCAAGCACCTTTCAGCATGGTGGAGTCGCTTCTGCCTTGGAGTCAGCTGGGCCTCTGAGCCGCAGAGTTCCAGGCACACAGTGCACACAGCGAGCCCACATTGTCATCAAGCAAGCAAGTCATTGCATTTTAGTCAGAAAACCCCATTGAAATGCTCTGTCTCCCACCGGAGCCAGAGGTCACATTGGCAGAGCAGGAAGAGTGAACCACAGTCTCAGCTGCTTTACTCCCGACCCCGAGCGGACACACAAGCATTCAGTCCCACAAAAGCCATTGAAATGCTTTATAGCCAGAGTTTGCACTGGTGGCAGAGCCCAGGAAGCCCCGTTTCCGTTTTAAAACAGCAGCAGCTTTTTATCTGTTGCTTTGCTGAGTCAGGAAATCTCTCTTAAAGGAGCTATGTCACGCCGCCAGCTGTGCTAAACTTTATATCTGTGTCTAGATTTCCTTTTTAAGCCCCCTTAGGTTTTACGTGGAGTCAGCCAACCACATTGGGCAGCTAAACTTTTGTAATTGCAGGCAGACTGTGTTCCCAGCACCCGGCTCCCAACACCTAGCCACCAGCCCACTCAGCCACTGGTTGCTTGTACCCGAAATAACCACATTTATTTAAATACTGCCACATTTATTTAAATACTGCCTGGCCCATTATCACTAGCCTCTTTTTAGCTAGCCTTCACATCATAAGCTAACCCATTCCTAATAATCTGTGTGTCACCACGAGGTGGTGACTTACCGGAAAAGTCTAACCTGCATCCATCTCTGGCAGGAGGATCATGGTGTCTGGCATACTTCCTTCCCTCCAGCCTTCTGTTCTGTTTACTCCACCCATCTAAGGGCTGTGTCCTATTCTATAGGCGAAGGCAGCTTCTTTATTAACCAATGAAAGCAAAGAAACACAGAAGAACCCTCCTACACCAAGTTTCCTAAAAAAGTCCAGTTTAAATTATAGCTTATTTTCCTGACTTTTAAGATTGCATCCCTGATGAAAACTGGATCTATCTCCAGTAACCACAAAATGCCAATAGCTCCTCAGATAGAGGTAGAATTAATGAGTCCCACCCAAAACCATGCTGTAATTTTGGTTGGGTTTTCTTTAGCATGTAGACCTACTCGCTCTAAATTCATTTGTCATCTTGTGGTTTTTATTTTTACTGTCTTTATTTTTCTACTGGGATTTTTACTACTTACCACAGATATATATTCTATAGCACTTATCCTAAACTGCATATGTATTCATATGCACTATTATGTTTACATACCATTTTATAGGTTAATGTATATTTTTTCTAGATTATGATTGAAATATAAATAAATAACTAAAACTTTAAAGAAAAATTAATACATAGCCAGTAAAATATTATAGATTTAGGGAAATTTATTCCAAATTTTTAATTGTGCTTTACATAAGTTATATAAAAAATCATATGAAATATGCACACTATAAATTTATTTTCAATGCTTTCTATCACGTCAAAGAGTTAAATCTCCAGTGTGAGAAATTTCTTTTTTTTAAATATTTATTTATTGTCTATTATGTATACAATATTCTGTCTGTGTGTAATGTCTGCAGGCCAGAAGAGGGCACCAGACCCCATTACAGGTGGTTGTGAGCCACCATATGGTTGCTGGGAATTGAACTCAGGACTTTTAGAAGAGCAGGCAATGCTCTTAACCTCTGAGCCATCTCTCCAGCCCCGTGAGAAATTTCTTTATGAAAATATCTCTTCTTTTCAGAAACTAAACTTTTGTCTGACATTAATGATTAATATTTTGTCTTGAGACCATTTAAAATTTTATACATGACATATTTACCTATTTTGTACTTGGCCTGTTTAATTTTAATTTGCTTTTAAGAAAACATCTCAAGGTCTCAAGCAGAACCAACTTTTATAAGCTAAGCTTAAGCAGAAAGCTTTAATAATAATCTATGCATTCTTCCATTTGTCTTACCAAAATAATGGGTGGGTCTCTGTGTGCTGTGTGCATCTTTGTGTGTGTTGTTGTTATCATTAACTTAAAGTAGCCACAATTTGAAAGCAACATTAAAAGAAAAATTATTAAGCATAAAAATTGGAAGTAAAATGTGGATATAGGTTAAAAATATCTGTTTATAATTCTCAGTGCTTTTCTGAGTGAATTGAGGTGAGTAAAGTAAATTCTTTTTTAAACTGTATTTAAAAAAAAGTCATTCAGACAAAGATTCAACATATTTTTTGTGCTATAATTTTTTTAGGCAAAGATGGAAGATGCACACACACTCAGAGAGAGACAGACAGAGAGAGAGAGACAGAGAGAGAGAGAAAGAGAGAGACAGACACAAAGAGAATGAGAGATTGAATATTCAACTTGGGCTTATATTTGGTCTGCACTATTTCACGAGAATGAGTTTTTCTTTCTTTGCTGTGACACAGTCCAACCCAGACAGCATAATTATAATCAGGGTGAAACTGATATAAAAGAACAGCCATGAAACAAAGTGTGAGTTTGCTGTGAGTGCTGCAATGTATAAGGCTGGAACTTGGATTGAAAAGGCATATAAAGAGACCACTCAATTAAAAATCTAGAGATATATGAATAAACATGATACAATCCAGATTGTATGAATGGAGATTGAGTTACTGTTTTACATTAAGTAGTATTGCCAGATGAAAATCAACATATATTTTAAGGTGGTTATACTACATTATAGATGGCATAGAAACTACAATGTCTGTCTAAGGCAATCAGACTGGTTTGCAGTAATCATTAATGCCCTTAAAGGAGGTATTATATAACTATGAGACCAGTTTTTCTATGAGAATGCTTGGAATAGACACTGTTGTGTAGAAGCTACAGAATGCTAAAGGAGAGGGTATTTATGACAAGATGTTTATAGGGAGGTGAAACAACTGAATGTTCTAAGGGGGGGGGTTGAAACATTCCATCCTATGAGGAAGTTTATTATCTCAGGAAATAAACAATTCTAAACAGCATTAGTAAGCACCTTTAAAGTTGCCAGATTCACTGAGGTACTTACTGGCTTCTCAAGCATATATAAACAGCAAGGACTGCTTAGAGGTGTTCTAAAATGAGGGGAGACTTTCAGACAAGTTATTTGCTGGAAAGAGGCTCAGATAGGTGAACTGCCTAAAAGGCACAGATCAGAAAGCTGTCCAGAGAATACAGAGACCAGGCAAATTTACAGGAAGACAAAGACCAAACTGCCTCTAAGATCAAAAAACTCTTTACTAGCTGGAAAGGACGCTCTCCAACCTGCTGATGTTCCCACAGATTGTGCTATGTGCTCTAGATTTCCTGCCTTCATAAGCTAAAATTGACACTGTGGTGGGCTTTTCAATTATTTCTACTACTGTATATAACTACAATAAAATACATTGTTTCACCAATTGGACTTTAGCAATGTCCCATTTTTTTTGTGTCTCACCAATTCTCTATCTGGTATGAGTAGGTATTTATTCATTCTTTTCAGGGATAGGCAACAGAGACTTAAATAAATAAATTAAAAACTGGTGAAGTGTAAAAAAGTCTAATATTATAATCCATGTCCCATCCTTATATAACATCTAGTATTGAAGAGAGTAGATGAATACTTCTAGGAAAATATTCCCTGAGAAGTTTAATAAAGGTCTAGATATTTGCAATTCTTCTCTAGAGCTCTGGCTGTTACAGACAGAATAGAAAAGCACAGTAGATAACTACTAAGTATCAACTTCATGAAGATAAATGCATTTATCTCATACAACTTTATCTGTTACATCTGCCTCAATTTAGGATCTAGTGAAATGAATAATAAATGTTTTAGTGATCTACTAAATGTTTCTCAAATACAGTCATCCAACATACAACTGCATTTACTATCAAAGTATCTTTCAAGATTCCATTTACTATTATTTTAGTGATTCTAAGACTGCATATTTTAATGACTTTAAATGTGACATGATGGCCAATTACCGTTTGGTAAATTTGATGTATTGGGTCACAATCATTAGACTGAAAAAGAAAATGGAATATTATAGATTACTTTAGAAAGTTGCAGATAAATATAATCTCATCAAAAAATTGTTTAAATTATATATAAAAGCATGCTGACCCATGTATATGCGCTTATAGGTAATATATAAATGGGTACTAAAACATAATGTAAATTATATTTTCTATAGGACATGGTAAAACAGTTTAAATACAAGTGTTTCACCAAAAAAAAGTCAAATTCTTCAGCAAAGGGCAAAATCTACTGATTCAAATATGTCACTCTGATTCAGTATCAGCAGGTGGGATTTTAAAGCACAGATCCTGGTCTCATCATCTGATAATGGACAAGTCTTACCTGCAGGATCCCTTACTTAGAAAAGACCCCTGAGGTGAGACCCAACCTCAGATGGTGCCTTTGCTGCTGCCTTGAGTGATTGCCCACCAACTGCTATTCATAGATTTGCAGATTATTTAACTTTAAAAGCCTAAGTTTCCTCCAGAAAAAAATTTAAGTCCCTAGTTATTAGACCTCTCACTGAATTTCTGTTTTCAGTTCTTCACGATCCCTTTAACTACATCTCATTTTGTTCTTTTCCCATTTTCCTTAATCATATTCATACTTATTAAAGTGAAACTCAGACAGTCTTTCTTGCTGATTCAGGCATTTAGGAAAAAGCTCAAATATCAGTAATTATAAGTTCTTAAAATGTGTATTCTCCTTGATATGTTTTAGAAACATATAGAGAACTTAAGTAACACATAGAAAATTATAGATTACTAATAGGACCAAGTACTTTCCCCACGAGTTCTTCAGTTGTATGAAGACAATTTATTGACTAATACTACTCTTTACATTTTAAGTTTAAAGTTTTTCTTTTCTTAATTCTTAGAATTCTATACATATACAAAACAAAATATGATATTTTCACTGTATTTCTTCATCATATTGTATTTGCAAATTAATGTATTTTGCTTTATTTATATAATTTAGTAAGTTAAGTTTGTACTGACCATATGTGAATAGATACAAAGGGGTCCACGTTGCAAATGAAATCTATCAGTGTCTACATAATTAATAAAAAGTGATCCTTGGTCTTACAAAACCTAACAATTGCCATTACCTCCTTAGTATGAAGTTGAACCTGGAGATCATTTGCCTTATGAATACAAGAATTTTGATGGGTTTTATCTTGTATAGATCTTCTTCAGATTATCACAACTACTATGAATTCATGAGTGTGATGGCCATGTCATGTGTAGAAAACATTTCACAGCATTCATCTACCTCTTCTGACTCTTACATTCTTTTCACTTCTTTTTCCATGATGTTTCATAGCCATGGTGACAACAGGATTAATATATGTGGAGAAACCAGTCTTTCATCTTAAGCATTTTGACCTCGTATGGTTCTCTCCATTTTTGCTGTCTATTGCTACAAGAGTATTTTCTGACAATATCAAGAACAGTCAAAGTATAAAGTAAAACATAAATACTTAGAAATTAATTTGACAGAAAAAAAAACAATAGTGGTTTCTACCCTAGGACTTATGACCTCCCAGTCATGAGCTTTTAACCAAGATGGCAGTAGAGCAAAGTAATTTGTCATTCAGAGCATGCAGAATACAGTGATTGGTAAGATCACTGGTGTCTTTTCTCTTTTTGTCATTTTGCTCTTTTAACAGCCTGAATAACACCTCTGACACTGTGAAACTAAAGAGTAGGGAGAAAGTTCCCTGATTGGTTGGAGATGTATTTCTCAATGGCCTACAGCCACATTACATGGTATTTTCATCAATAGGCCCTACAATATAATCATGGTGGAAATCTAAAAGCAATCACAATAGTTATAGTTGTTTGGAATAACTTCAGGGAATCAGCTGACCAACTAATCAGAACTTTCTCTTACCCTGCACTACTACATACTTAGAAATCAATGCAACATTCTCCATCAATGCAGGGCAATTCTCTTTGAACCTTCTCATTAAAATAGATACTGAAATTAGACTTCTAATTAATGAGTTTCCATAGGGCTTCTTTCAAACATGTCTGACTTTGGTTAACACAATTACACAATGCTTTCTTTCACTCCATAGCCCATCCCTGCTTAATCTACTAAACCTTGGTATTATCACTTCCTTTTATTCTTTATTTTAAAATATGTCCTACTAAACCTGAAATATATATGGTGATTATGATTAATTTGTGTTTGAGAATATGTAAATAAAAATTTATGCTTTGCAGGTATCATAGAGGTCAGAAGTATATTTCCAGGTGTTAATCTACTCTGTTGTAAGAAGGGGGCAACTTGTTCTTCCCACTGCCCAACTAGCTTACACCTGAAATAATCACACAGAGACTGTATTAATTAAAACACTGCTTGCCCCCTTAGCTCTAGCTTTCTATTGGCTAATTCTTACATCTTAATTTAACCCATTCCTATTAATCTGTGTATTGCCATGTACCAGTGCCTTGCCAGGTAAAATTCAAACCAGAGTCCATTTCAAGCAGAGGATCCATGGTATCTCTCCAACTCTGTTTCCTCTTTCCCAGCATGACATTTAGTTTTCCCTGCCTACCTAAGTTCTGCCCTATCAAAAGGCCAAGGCAGATTCTTTTTTATTCACCAATGAAAGCAACAAATAGAGAGAAGGACCTTCTACACCATTTCCCCTTTTCTGTTTAAACAAAGAAGAAAGGCTTTAATTTTAACATAGTAAAATTACATATAACAAAATAGTTATCAGCCAAGAATTACAGTTACAATATTTTTATCTACTTCATCTTTTATCACAACTCAAGAAAACTATAACTATCTATCTATTCTTCAACTCCTTCAAAGACTCCAGAAGGATATACTATACCTAAGTAAAACAGGAAGTGTATTGTAAAAAACTTCCAAATTTCTAGAATTGACAGAGACATCTTACTGCCTGGACAGTCACTCAAGTTCTTCTGTACTGTTCAGGCATCCATCTTCAGCCAACAGACCCATAGTATTCAGCAGACTTTTCCATGAAGCAGAAAATTTCTAAGACAGTTAAGTCACTTTCTTCTGTGTCCCATAGAATGTCTCACGGGCTCTTTCATGATGCAAGAACCCCGAAGGACCATCTCACCTTTAGGCAAGTTCAGCAGTCCTCTTTCTGTGGGTACCGCAGGTCCAGTGAAGCAGTATAGGCAAGAAAAGTTTCTTGCACAAATGGCTAGCAAACTCCATAAGAAGCCTCTTCGATGCCCATCTTCCTCTTGAAGTAGCTGGTGCTGCCAGGAGGAGATGCTTCTCATTGTCATGAAAAGTCCTAAATTATTAAAGCATTTAAATGCCATATTCAGAAGGTCTCTGAAAGATTTGAAGAATACCTATCTAACTGAAATATATCTCCGTACATCTAGAAAAATCTATCTAGCATGACTACAAACTTGACTATTATAGAAGATTATCTATTAACCTATATTCCTTAATTTTACATTGTATTTCTCATGTGAACTACACAGTCACAATACCTTAATCAAGATCATAAATACATATACATATAGCAAACTTGACCTTAAATTTGTATCAATAAACCAAGATCCATATCAATGCAAATCTCCATTGCATATCCCCCTTTAAATGTAAAAGAACATTTATAAACAATATTTGGGAATATGGATGCAGATTTATTCACACTGCTTCCTGCTTGTTGGGAGTGCTGTTCATCAGGGCTTTTATGGTGTATCCTGTGTGCAAGGTTCATCTCAGTCAGCAGTTGGGAGAGCAGAATTTTTGAGGATATTTATGACAACCTTTCAGGAGGTCTTGGTCCATGAAACCATATTCACCTGGAGGCAATCCACCAGTTCTCATCTTCTGTGAAAATGAAAGAATAACCTCTTTTCTTAAACAACATGTCCTTAGACCCAAATTCTGAAGTCAAGATACATTTTCAATATACATGCTGGTTTAGCTTAGCAGCCCATACAATGAGATGTTTCTCTGTACTTAGCTCCTTCACAGTCAAAAAAATTCAAAGAAAAAGCACAATAATAAACAGAATACAGACTCTCTGTGAATTTTCCATTTTTACATGGCTTATTTTTTGTTACTCTTATTAATCTATGACTATCTGTACTCTGTCTTTTTAAAGACTTTACCCTGCTTTTAAGCATTAACTTTATTTTATGACTCTCTATATTTTTCCCCTTCTCTCTCCCAAGCCTATGTACATTTATCCAACACTGTGGCCCATTTGGAGGTCTTTTATGTCTGAATCTGTCCTATTGTGAATCTGTAATTTTTGACTGTCCAGGATCACTTCTTAAAATGCTAAGCACATCTTAAAAACTTAAGCTGCATCATTGCTTGAGTAATATGTCAGTGCCTGCTTGGCCCACCTAATCCAGCATGGAGGAGCCATTTGTGCCTCTAAGCCACACACACCACCCCACTTCCAGGCACACAGTGAGTCCATGTTGCCATCAAGCAAGCTGGAGCAATCTGTTCACAAATCCCATTCAAATACTCAGTCTCCCAAAAGAGTCAGAGATCAAGCTGGTGGCACATCCCAGAAAGCTGGTATTTCAAAACTGCCATTTTTTTCCTGCTGTGGCTGAGTCAGGAAAATCTCTCTTAAAGGAGCTGCAGCAAGCCACCAACAAACAGCAAAAAGTTCTGTTAAACTCTCTATTTTTTCATCTATAATTCCGTTTTCAAGCCCTCTCAAGTTTTACATGAAATTAGTTGACCACGTTGGAGTGCCAATTATTGTAGGAAGGGAGCCGCTTGTTCTTCCAGGCCACCCGGCTAGCTTACACCCAAAATAATAACAGAAACCATATTAATTAAAACACTGCTTGGCCCATTAGCTTTAGTTTCTTATTGGCTAATTCTTACATTTTGATATAACCCATTTCTTTTAATCTGTGTATTGCCATGTGGCAGTAGCTTACCAGGTAAAATTCTAACTGGCATCCGTCTCAGGTGGAGGATCCATGGCCTCTCTCCAACTCTGCTTCCTCTTGCCCAGAATGCCATTTTGTTTTCCCCCACCTACCTAAGTTCAGCCCTACCAAAATGCCATGGCAGTTTCTTTATTCATTAACCAATGAAAACAACACATACAGAGAAGGACCTCATAGACCACTTCTCTTTCTACTTTTAAACAAAAAGGTTCTTTTGTTTCTGATGTGTTACATGCTCTAGGATATCTCATCTACTAGCTTTTTATGCATGTGATTCTCCTGTCTCTACTGCCTATCTTACCATAGGAAGGCTGCAGTTAAAGAAGCATACCATCAACATTTGGTATAAAACTGAGACAATCAATTACTTGTTGCAGGTGCTTTCAAGCATTGAGCATTCTCAGTAACAACTAGCTGACATTAAATAAATCCCATAGGTCCTGACATAAAATAGTGCTATCAAAGAAACATAATAAAATTCAAGGAATAAAAAAACAAATGTTCAAATGCAGTTATTAAAATTCTTGAGAAAATGAACATGATTTGGTTTTATTAGTATTTTAAGATGAACATACTTAACAAGAATATCTATCTGTCATTCTAACTACTTAATCTCTCAAAATTATAAGTATCAATATTTTAGAGATATTTCCAATAAATGGAATGAAATATAGTACTATAATATTTGATATTTCTTTTCTTCTTTGAGACAAGTTATTTTTAAGCATCTCAAGCTGATATAGCATTCAATATATATCCCAGTTTGACCTAAAATTTAAAACAAACCTACAATATTCTCTTCTCCCTTGACAGGTGTCATCTTCCTTTTGTTTTGTATTGCTGTGATAAAATATCCTGAAAAAAAAAGCTAGAGGAAGATACAATTTATGTCATCAAATAAGTTGTCATTCATCTAGAGAAGTCAGGCCATGGATTCAGGGCAAGAACCCAGCACTTGGAAGGCAGAGTCAGGCAGATCTCTGAGTTCAAGCCTAGCCTTGACTACATAGCATGCTCAAGGACGGCTGGGGCATCTGAATAAAGAAACCCTCTATTAAGAAATAAAACGAAACCAGAACTTAAAAAACACAAAAACAAAAACGACCTGGAGGCATAAACTTTTGCAGAGGCCATGGAAGAAAGCATTTCATAGTTCCTGGCTTGTTCACCCTGCTTTTAAATGTCACTCAGATACACTACCCCATAATTACCACCACCCACACTGGGATGATTTCTTTCAAATAAATCATCAACCAAAAAAAATCTGCAGGGTGGCCCAACTATCAGTCTGGTACATGAATTTTCTCAACTGAGTTTTCTTCAGCCAGTAGGCAACAAGCCTAGTGATAAAATATAAAATATGGGAAATGAGTCAATTCTAGATTTAAGAGATAGATAGCAATATGCTCGAGTAATTGACAAAGCAGTGATTTAATTAATAAAGTTTCTATGTGGTTATTTTGGGAGTCTTAGCAGCTACAAAACAAATAAGCATCTTCCTTACAACAACCTTTTCTATTGACATGATGTTTCTTATAAAATTCTGAGTCCTTTAACACATTTTCAATCAATAATCAATTTCTGCATTACATTGGGCTACAGAAAATGGGAGACCAGTATGGTATTGGTGGTGTTATGCATATGGTAAAAAGCCTATTCCTTATTATATCATGAATCTGTATGAATAATGAAGTTAATTCTGTATTATCTGGCATGAATTCAGAAGGTTCAATATGCAAGACAAATATTTATGCATATTGAGAAACAGAAACTACATTAAGAGGTCCTTTAAAATCCCTTAGTACCATGAGAATACCATATACTTTTGCCTTTTGAACAGAATTATAAAGGCTTTGTTCCACCTTACTTAAATCTTTTTATTTGTAACCAGTTTTTCCTGACTTATTTACCTCAGTATAAAATGTACAGGTTCAAGTTATCCATACAATTCACGGAAAGATCCAAGTAGTTCTCTTTATAAGATTACTATAACTTTTGGAATAATTGTAATTAATCTTTCATAAAAAATTAGCACAAATTCTTTGTCAAGGTTCACTGTCTTTCCATCATTTTTTAGTTTCATAAGTAGTAAAAGGCACTATAATATCTTCTGGGTCTATACCTGCAAGTTTATGAAATCTCAATTTTCCTTTTATAATTAATTCAGAGATTTTTCCACATGTTTTTAATTTTTTTATTTTGTTTATATGGTAAAAAGATCTGTTCTAAGATAATAGCTTCATTTTGCATCAAAATTCCTGTCGAGGACATTCTGGAAGGCAATATGACTAAAAGGCAGTTAAGATTTGGATTCACCTTATCCACATGTACCTCCTGTAATTTTTCTTCAGTGGCAATCAATTCATTTTCCACTTCAACTGTTAATTCCCAGGGAATATTTAAGTCTTTGTCATCATCTTAGGTTTTGTTTAAATGAATTATTAGATCAAATGTTATCCCAACAGCTAGTTGTAGACTGGAAATATCTTCTAACAATCTTTGAAAGTTATTAAGAGGCCACCATCTATCTCTCCTAATTTGTACCTTTTGTGTTCTAATGTTTTGTAAACCTATTTTATAAGATATGTAATTGACATAATGTCCTCTCTGTATTATTTCAAGAGGCATTTATAATTCCTATTTTGGCAAAACTTTCTTTTTACTTCTTCAAACATCCTTTCTAAAGTATCTATGTTTGAATCAGATAGCAAAATGTCATTCATATAATGGTAAATTATAGATTTAGGAAATTGTTTATATATTATTTCCAATGTCTGACATACAAAGTATTTGCACAGTGTGAGGCTATTGAGAATTCCTTGTGGGAGGATAGTACATTGACATTTCCTAGTAGGCTGAGAATTGTTATAAGTAGGCACTGTGAAGGCAAATTTTTCTCTGTCCTTTTCCTGTAGAAGCATAATGAAGAAAAAAATCTTTTAAGTCAATAGATATAAGAGGCCATAATTTTGGTAATAGAGAAGGCAGAGGTATTCCAGATTGTAGAGGGCCGATAGGCTGAATTGCCTTGTTGACAGCTCTTAGATCTGTCATCATTCTCCATTTACCATATTTCTTTTAACAACAAATACAAAAGAATTTCAAAGGCTGGGTAATTCTTCAATATGGTGAGCATCTAGTTCCTCCTGTACCAGCTATTCTAAAGCCTGCAATTTGTCTTCTGTTAAAGGCCACTATTTAAGCCATATTAATTTCTTAGTCAACAGTTTTAAAGGTAGAGCCATTGTTACCTAGTTTTGATGCTTTCTTTGTGTTCTTTTACAATCTAAATGGCTGGTGACCTTGGTGTATAGTTCCTTATAATATCCTTCTGAGAAATATGAGTTTCTGGGACTGCAGGAATGTTAATCTGGATATCCCATTGATGCAGCACATCATGACCCAGTAAATTTACTGCAATATTAACCACATAAAGTTTCACTCTTCCTCTCTGTCCTTCTGCCCCTATGCATTCAAGCCACCTCATGCTTTGTTTCACTTGAGATAGGGTTTCAATTTCTAGGAACTGAATATCTTCATCTTGAGGAAGCCAATTTGATTGCCAAGATTCTGGAGTGATAATACTCATGTCCACACCCACGTTTATCAAACCCATAATTACAATGCCATTAGGTACTCTTAGCTTTGGTCTTTGATCATTCATAGAAGTCTTCCAGAATATACATTTCCAAATTATTATTGAAATTTTTGATTCATCCTCCATGTTTATTCCATCATCCAGAACAGTATAATTTTTTACAGAAGGTTCTGGATTTTTTAATTTTCCTAGTGAGATATTTCCTCCACAGTGACAGGCAACGACTGGACCATTTTTGACTTGGGGGCCTGCAAAAGGTCCCCCAAGGAGGTTTCTGATGTTAATGGGATGCCTTGTCTGTATTTTGTTGATCTAAATTTGTTGATCCATTGTTGGCCTTTGCCCCACCTTCTACATAATCCAGAAGGTTGACAGTTTTGATTTTTGCAACTCCCAAAGGAGATATCATTATTATTATCAATTCCTTATCTACAATCCATTATCAGATGTCCTATTGTACCACAATTAAAACATTTGGCATTTTTATGTCTTCTCATACCTTTGGAATTTGCTTCTCCTACCCATAATTCCTTTGGAGCCGATATAACCTTTAAAGGCCCAAGTATCTTGTTAGCATTTTCAAAAGCCAGAGATTCAATAAGTACTCATCTAGCTTCTGTGTCTGTTTGCTCTTATTTTTATAGCCTAAGTTAATACTTGTAAAATGTTACTAAATTATCAAACCCATAATTACAATATCAGGGTTATATCTGGCCCTGTTTATCCCTGGTATATGATTCAAATATTTTTCCAAATACTTGAATCCTGTCCCAGGCATTTAAGGATGAAATGTGGAATAGGGAAAAAAATTGTTCATTGTAAAGAGTTTGAGCCTGTGGGTCAGCATAAGTGCCCTCACCAAAAATTTGATCTTGGGAAGTAAGTATCTTAAAGACTATTGACTGAAGAGTTTCCACAGAAGCTTATGTCAAGTTGACATAAAAATATGTATCCCAGTAGGCTTAAAGGTATGCTTTAACCCATTAATCACATTCTACATGGTTTTTTAATAATGACCAAGCAATCATCTTGTGGAACACCATTTTGTACTTTTTCCACTTATTACATATTTTATTAGTATACACTTAATATATATTGTCACTACATTTACATTATTAAATGATAACTTTTAATGGAAGTTAGTATAATATTAATTTAATATTTAATGGAGACTAGTATAAATTAGCACTCAATAGTTCCTATCCAAATTGAACTTCTGGACCCTAACATTGAAAAATTTTATTCTGTGGATGCTTTTTTAAATATTTCAAGTACAATAACATAAAATGGTAAAGTTAAAGACAGTTTATGGGTTTCTGAACAGAGGTTAAATGATATACCATTTATGTGTGTTGAATAATTTGATAGTCAACATAACAATAACAAAATGAAAAACCAAACTCAAGTTGTAATGCTCTGTTTTAATGCTGTCTGTAGTCAAATTATGTAGAAAAGGAAGAGACTTCATAGAATCAGGAGTTCCTAGCATAATTTTTGTTAATAAATTAGCCTTCTCTAATTTTCATTTTAAAAGATTTGCAAAGTTTCCCTTACATTTGACTTCTTTATCAGGACTGTAAAGTGGATTATGTGATTAGGATATATTATTTTATCCTAGTTTTTCTTTGCTTTTGAGGACAAATAGATTCTTAATAGATGTTTAGTTGTTGGCAAATGTAGTCTGTTATCATGACAAATGAACTCAGATGATCATTTGACACAAACTGGTATGCAAATTGAAAAATTTAGGGTAGATTAAGAGAACTTAGTGCTCTCTCTCCTATCACGTAAGTGGCAGTTAATTTAATTTTGTTCATAACTAAAATACAGAAATCTCAAAATTATGTAAATCTCTGATATCTCCTGCATGGCAATAATTTAGGTAATATTTGTGGGAGTTAATAACGAGGTAAATATTACATGTACCTGGAATTTTGTCCCATTTTATATGCTAACCATTATACTTATATGAGGTGCCTGCTTAAATGATGAAAATGAATAAACAAACAGAAAACAATTTAAAAAAGCTTCTTTGAAGACTACTAGACAAAAGTAATGCTACAGAAGTTGTATTTCTACATTAGGAGGAAAATTTTTCTACCAGAAAGAAGTATACTTTTTCTTAAATATGCCTGCCACCAAAAAAAAAATTCTGTGACAAGGACATCTTGATTAAGGGATATGTTTTACATAAAACAAAGAGTGCTGTTTGTTACATCAGAAATAGAATATGCACTGTCTTTTCTCCTAAGATACTGGCTGGGCAGTAATTAGACCAGAAACTGTCAACAACTGTTGTTCTGTAACACTCTACATAACTCAGTTGCCTTGGCAAGTGTATATCTATAGACAAGAATGAAAGAGAAACATATTTTTTGGTAACAGATTTACTCAACAAGTCTATAATCTATTTAAAAGGTCATCATTGTTTCCAATACCTAAACCCAGAGGCAGCTTTAATCAAAAATTCCAAGATACTGATGAAAATACCATTATTTTCTAATAAAGAAAAGAATTTTAAAAATTAGCCCACAGTATTTTCAAGATGTTTGTTAACATTAAATGGGACTTGAATTTCTTTGCCAAAATATGTATACAGTTAGCATTAGCACACCAGAAGTATTGCATTTATTTTATCTCTAAAAATTATAAAAATTCATATTTTACAGTGCTATATCGAAACAAAAGTAAGAAGAGAAAGAGGGGTCTAATTGATAACATTGTCAAGAATGAAACAAGTTTATTTATTTGCTATCATTTTAATAATATTCCAGTGATTTTTATTATTTAAAAATCCAAATTTTGTAGGCATGATCTTGTTCTTCTTTTGATCCACATTTTCTTTATTTCATGTAAAGGGATTTTGGTTCAATGACTACTAATCCACTGTGAAACTTATATACAATATGACTTTGTTGTGTTTTAATTTCAAAATAATATATAAAAGACTTCAGACACAGGGAACAGATGCCCTTAGCTAGAATATTTAGAAATTTTCCTCCCTAGGAACTATCTTCTATGGTACCAGAAGTGCCAAGAAAGTTTCCAAAGAAGAGAAAGCAACAACAGCTATGGACTACTACAAGCATGGCACCATATCCATATGAGTTCAGAATCCCAGAAGTAACTTTGTGTTAACCAACAGCTCTGTAATTAGTCTTCAGATCTGCTCCACAAGAGAAAAAAATCATGCCTGTTACTGGGAACCAAGATAACTACCCAGGGATAGTGAAGTCACGAAACTTGCGAGAAAATCTACAACTGCTGTTTTACTTAACAAGCATAATCCATAACCACATTTTAAGTATATATCCTCTTATAGACAAATAAAAATAATCATTGTTGGACACATTAGACAAAGATTTTTATGATAATAGAGAAGTTTGACTAGTTGAAATTCTATATTAGTTACATAACTTTGCTTTCATGCTCTTCTGTGCTGTGTTCCATGAGGACATTGATGAATCAAGATATTGTCTTTCACTATCTCATATAATATGTTTGCCTATTTTTCTGTGTTACCTTTTCTTGCCCTTCCCATGAGTCCCTTTCCTCATCCAAAATAATCTCCCTCTACACTTTCTCATTTAATATGATAAATTAACACATTTAGACATACACATTCATGTTAATATAATATCCATATGCAATTATTCATTTATAATAGAAAACATGTCATGTTTCTTTTTATTCTTGTTAATCTTGCATGCTAAAATGATTTTTATTTAAATCAGGTATGACTAAATAGGATGAGTCATCTTTCTGACCCTTTCAAATGCAACATTTTATAAAAATAATTATTAAATGTTATAAGATTCTATTAAGTTTTTAGATAATTTATTTTGTTTAGGCTTTAGAGATTTTCTTACTTGTTTACTTATTAATTTTGAGATGTGATCATTTTATGTAAGTCAAACTTAGATCCAAAAATACTAGTCCTTCTAAGTAAAAGCTATACATATGTTCACCATGCTAACCAGGTATAAAATTTTTTATCATTATTATGTTAATAATATTTATCTTTAACACTCACAGTAGTCTGTTGCTGTATTGGTATAAATACAATGGATGAAAAAATTACACATTCTTCAAGTATGTTGCTTATGATTTCAATTCTTAAATTTTGGTAAAATTATGGCTAATTTTAATATCTCCCTTCCATCCATCAGTCGCATCCTTCTATAATTTGAAAAGTTTTTAAACTAATAATCCAAATTATGGTGTTTTATGTTTTGAATTATCTTGAAGGAAGATAACCTGAGCTTTGTTGAAAAAAAAAGAGTAAGCTGAAGACCCCAAATTTCTGAAATGTCATCAACTAATTTTTGTAACTTATTTCTGAATTATTCATAGAAGTAGCCATTTAGAGAATCATTGAGGCATAGTTCAATATAAACAGAGACTGGAAAGAAAATTTAAGGAACTAAAATTTAAGGAATTTGTTTTAATTATTGTTATACTATAGAAGATTATTTAAGATGTGTTGCATTTGTTTATGTTGTGGAATGTTTGTTATAATGATGAAAAGATATGTTTTATTTTTCTTCATTATCCTTGTTTAACCCTGGGAAGGTGTGTTACTTTCCATGTCTAAAACACCTGGTGGTCTAATAAAGAACTGAATGGACAATAACAAGGCAGTAGAAAGAATAGAAGGTGATGCTAGGCAGAGAGAATAAATAGGTGCAGAAATCTGGGAAGAGAGAAGGAGTAAGAAAGAACAAGGAGAGGAGGACATCAGTGGTCAGGCACCCAGCTAAACAGCAACCAACACAGAAATAAGTAAATAAAAATATACAGAAATAGAGAAATATTATAGCCCAGAGGCCAAAGATAAGACAGAGGACTGACCACTAAAGTGTAAAAACAACTCAAGAAATTGGGCATAAAAAGTACAAATAATCCAATTAAAAAAAAAAAGGAGAGTGCAAACCTAAACAAAGAACTTTCAACAGAAGACTCTAAAATGGCTGAAAACCACTTCAGTAATTGTTCAACATCCTTAGCCATCAGAGAAATGCAAATCAAAACAACTCTGAGATTCCATCTTATAGCTGTAAGCACTGATGACAATTTATGTTAGAGAGAATGTAGGGTAGACGGAACACTCTCCCATTGCTGGGGGAAGTGAAAACTGGTACCACTATTTTGAATTTAAGTATGGTCATTTCTCAAAATATTAGAAAACAACCTACCTTAAGACCCAGCAATACAACTTTTGGGTATATACCCAAAGAATGCTCAAACATACCCCAAGAACATATGTTCAACTATGTTTATAGAAGCATTGTTTGTTATAGCCAGATTCTGAAAACCTCAATGCCCCTCAAGTAAAGAATGGATAAGGAAAATGTCTTATATTTACACAATGGAATACTACAGAGCAGAAAATATAATGACATCTTGAAATTTTCAGGTAAACCAATGGAGCTAGAAAACATTATATTGAGTGAGGTAACCCAGACACGGAAAGACAATTATCATATGTACTCACTCATAAGTGGCTTTTAGGCATAAATCAAAGAAAACCAGCCTACAATTCACAACCCCAGAGAACCTAGACAACAAAGAGGACACTAAGAGAAACAAACATGGATCTAATATACCTGATAAGTAGATAAAGACAAAATTTCTTGAATAAATGGACTATAGGAGAGGGGTAGAAGGGGAGGGTAAAGGAAGGGAGGGGAGAAAAAAATATATAACTCAATAAAAACAATAAAAAAGAGAGAATAAGCCTCCATGTGTTATTTATTTTGTAGCTAGGCGATAGGCTCCAAAAAGAACAAAGAGCCAAAAGAGTAAAACAACTAACAGCATTGCTACTAGTAATTGTGAGGTGGAAGTTGGGTTGTCATTAATAAGACATCCTATGGAATCATTCATAGTGAATATTTTGAAATATGGTCCATTATAGCAAGTGTATTTTTTCATTCTGTGGTACTTGAGCTGGAACCTAGGACCTTACATATGTTAAACTATTTATGTACCATTGAGCAACTATAGACACATCCCCAGCTATAGACACATCTATTTTAACCTCATGATAAATATTATCATATAATTTTGGTATCCTCTCAGCTTTATGCAGAATGGCCATGTGGGCATAAAATGTTAAGACAAGTTATGATTGTACTTTTAGAACTATTTCTAAATGCTAAATCAAAATGTTTTTTCTGTGATAGATTATTTAGTTAGATAAGCACATTTTGCTCCTTTCACATCAGACTTGCTAAAAATGAGTTTTAACATAAAAATAATATATGAGGAATATTTACATTCAGTTAATATATGCATGATTTTATGGATATTCAAAGAAAGAACTTTTCCTTCATAAATGATTCCAGTGTGATTTCAAAGTTACCTTATTGAGAATACTGTTTGCTGTTTTTTTCTAAAATATTCTGTGCTTCAATAGACTTTAAATACGTTGCAAATAACAAAAGAATAAAGAAATCTTTCTCTCCACTTTCCTGAAAGTAAACTAGAACAAATATTAAAAAATGACTATAGCACATACCTTTTGTATCTAAATCTACAGTGCTGATGTGAAATCCTGCTACTTTACAATTTTTCACTTTGACGTACAAGGAGGAGCAATTATTTACTTATTTTCATTGAAAATATTATTAATAAACACAGAAATTAATCATTATATAGTACTGATAATGTTTAAAACAGTGTTATTATGTTTTTATTCATAAAAGTTATCATCTGCAATTATTTTGACTATGGAGCAGTTGATAGTTCCAATGCAATATATCCATAGAAATAAAATATATATGCAAGCTTTTAAACAAAATAATCATAAAGAATCACTGTAAGGATGTCTTACATTTATTTATATTACAGAACATTACTGTAACTATACAAAGAGGTATTGCATTTGGAGCTAGGCAAATATGTTTAATGTCTGTTTTTGCTGCATTTGTTTAATTATGTAAAGATGTTTTGCTGTTCTAATTTGCCTACTTTTTTTGTTTTTTTGAGACAGGGTTTCTCTGTGGCTTTGGAGCCTGTCCTGGAACTAGCTCTTGTAGACCAGGCTGGTCTCGAACTCACAGAGATCCGCCTGCCTCTGCCTCCCAAGTGCTGGGATTAAAGGCATGCGCCACCACCGCCCGGCACATTTTGCCTACTTAAGGCATGTGACTGCTCTAATAAAATGTTGAATGCTCAATAGTTAGGTAGAGGAGGGATAGGTGGGGCTGGCAGGCAGAAAGAATAAGTAGGAGGAGGAATCTAAGCCATAGGAGGGAAGAGGAAATGAGAGAGAACACGAGAGAAAGAAGATTGAAATGCCCTAGATCAATTAGTCGGGCAGCCACCAGCCAGCCAGACATGGAGTATGACATGAGGAATAACATAAAGGGAAAAACTCATAAGGCATGTACAAGTTTATTTGAGACACACAGTTGACTAGGGCCAAAATACACACAGGTTACTGTACCGGACCAAAGCTCCTCCGAAGAAGCAGGCAGGCCAGCGGTCCGCAGAGAGAGAGCACTTTCCACGTGGGCCTATCATTTTATACCTCTTGGGACCTGGTGGTCCAGTCCCGTTAATTAATTAACAGCTAATTGGGGGGGCGAAATAATTAGCTAATGGCGAGGCGTGGCTATAAGCCGAAATGGCCAAGACCACTCCCCTAGATCAATTAGTCGGGCAGCCACCAGCCAGCCAGACATTGAGTATGACATGAGGAATAACAGAAACAGAAAAACTCATAAGGCAAAATGTAGATGAAGAGAAATATGTTAAATTATTTATAAGATCTAGTGGGACAAGCATAAGCTAATGCTGAACATTCATAACTAATATTATGTCTCTATGTCATAATTTTTGAGCTGGTTGGTGACCCAAATGAAAGCCTGATACAGAACCCTATTTTTTTTAACAAAGAATCCCTTAATTTGGCATATTTCAGATATAATCACATTTGCTCTGATCTTTGTAGCAAATTATTTGCCGATAGATGTGCATATATGTATATGTACATATATATATATATATATATATATATATATATATATATAAAATGTCTTCCTATAAATGTAGATAGATTGATGGTAGATATATATATATATTGATATATACTTGATAATTGATAAAATTCCCAATTATTCTGCATATCTGCTCTCTTACTCTTTACTATTTTAAACGATTTGTCAGTTTGTAAATGGGTGCATACATTTTTCTTTGTTCAATCTTTTCTATGGTGCATTAAATGTATTTATAATTTTATTTTTTCAGTAAAATATTCTTTTCAGTTAGTGAACCAAATAGGTGTCCTTTAACATTATAACTCAGTGCTTAACATCTTTACATTCCCAGATACTTTTTGTTACTGCCTGCCCTACCACTTAAAGTGAGGATTTTGACCTGAAGGATATACATTCATTTTGGAATTTGAGGTTACAGGTCTCCTCCATGTCAGGCAATTTGCATAAATCCTAGGAAAATGAGCAAATTTTTGTTATTATAATGATCTTTAACTAATGTTAAACTTTGAACCTCTTATGGAGAGTAGAAAGCAATATACCTTAAAAATCACATGATGCTTCATTGATCAACTTTAATCCAAACTAATTACAAGTAAAATAGTGTTAAGCATAGATGAATACATAGTTTCGAGATTGAAAATTATATTCATTTTATTTGTACTAAAATGAATGTGATCCCCAAACAGTGATTTCTACTTTAAATCCTTGTACTTGCAAGGCATGAGTTGGATCTACTTAGTAAATCCCAGGCAATCCTATGCTACATAATAATCTTGTACAATGTGAAAATGTACTTATCTCTTCATTAATACAAAACAAATAATCTGGTAGCCAAGCAGGAAGTAAAAATGGGACAATCAAACTAAGGATGAAGAAGGGCAGAGTCAGAAGAATCACCAGGAGCTGCAGAGGAAGCAGGACATGGTGGTGGATAGGAAAAACCATGAGTCACGTGGTAGAATATAGATTATGGAAATTGATTAATTTATCTTGTAAAAGTTAGTAGTAAGCCTAAGCTACCAGTTGAACATTTATAACTAATATTAAGATTCTTATCAGCTGTTTGAAAGAAGCTGGCTGCTCAGGAAAACTGCCAACAAGCCTGTATTTTTGAGTTAGAGGAAGAATAAAAAAACCTCTATTCCAATAATGGAACATTTATAGGCCATGAAATCAATAGCAGAGAGTGGAATAGCTCTTTAATGGGGAAATGATTTTACTTCCAAACACAAAGAGATGTATATCTGATGATTTTAGATGAAGAAAATCGAGTCAGTAGAAAGGTACTAAGAAGAAGAGAACCTAAAATCCATGGTTCAAAATATATTCAAGTGAAAATAATTCAAGTGATGACAGTATTACTATATATTTATTCATACAGGAAAAAGGTTTTGATGAACTACAAATAACATGATCCAAAATAGCTTCTGCATTCATGTTTGGTTTTCTATATTTTCAGATTCTTAGGAATAATATAATATTGTGTATAAGTTTGGTGAAAGTAATATGAATTTTATTTTCTCTATTCTTGCCTCAGATATGACAAAGATTTTCAATATTGGCCACAGAATTCAACATAGTTACATGGTGCTGTAAATGTGGATCATGACCCAGTAGCCAAATAGTATAGTGGTAATAACTGTCTGGAACAATATTACAATTGTTAAACGTAAGATTTATTTATTGAATGCAAACTTCACTTTAGTGCAAACTCTATGAAATTTCTAAAAATATAATTCTAAGTATAATTCAAGTTTATTAAATATAAATAATGTTCATGATTTTTGGTTCATAGCTTTCCTTCTAGAAATTATACTGATAATAATAAGTAGGTTCATTTTTCATATTACAGCACAGTTAATAAGAATTATTCAAATTAATATACAAATCCTTTTATTTACTTAGAATCTAGTGAAAATAGAGAAATCAATTATGATGTTAGAACTAGAAGAAATTGTGCAGACAACCAGGTTCAACTTTCTAATTTTATAAATGAGAATGTTAGACTTATGCTAGTATGTTTTCAAGTTGAAATAGTATATTACTATTAATTAGGATATAACCATTCAAATAAATGTTATTTTATTATTTTTCCCATCATATTTTCAAATATTACTCTGAATTTAATTTCCTTTATGTGCAGTATGAAAATACATTAACTGGTTTTAGAGTTAGATGTTATATACAATGATGAAAGTAATGCACTTTGAATAGTAATCATATTATAAAAGCCCCAAAAGTAAACACAAGTAATAAACTCATGCCAGTTCACAAAGCAAATTTATACCATCATTTTGTTTATTATAGTTTAAATTGTAATTACAAGAGTTTTATTCCCATGCTACTAATATGTTATGTTTGAAATCTGTAAGATCCCCCAAAGCACCTTTAAACAGTCATTGAAGAGCATGGAATTTCCTTTGATTTATCCCTTATTTTTAGCATCCTTCTTTTACAAAAAACAGTAAATGGTAACATCTTGTAATATCACCATGATTCTAAATTGTCAGAAAAGAAATGCAAGTACTGCAACACAGATTAGTTATTATATTTGAATGTATGCATAATAGGCAAACACAAGAAAGTTCTGTTCTCTGCAACATAACTTAATTTCCTGGTAATTGTGATTGACTATTTGACAAATTCATTTGATATTTTGGCATGCATGTTTATAGATTATATAGGGACACTAACAATTATCTTTAAATGTCTCAGCCTCCAAAATTTTGCTTTGATCTGCCTCATACAATTTTCACAAAAAATCTAGAAGTTTAATGAATGAAGATTAATGAATAATAGTGATAATATTGACCATGTCATGATATATCATAACTAGAAAAGAATCCTATCCTCTTATAGTTTGAATTAAGGTTACATCTGTTGTGGAATATTCAACAATATAAAGATGTATTACATTTGTTTATGCTGTAGAATATTACTTTAACTATGTAAAGTTCTGTTGCACGTTTTATGCTGCATTTGTTTATTTATAAAAAGATGTGTTGCTGTTTCACCTTGCCTACCTAAGGCACCTGATTGGTCTAAAAAATGCTGAATGGCCAAGAGCTAGGCTGAGAAAGGATAGCCTTGACTGCTAAACAAAGAGAATGAATAAGCTGAAGTACTAGATGAAGATGAAGATAGAATGAGGAAGAAAGAGGGGGATGCCTGGAATAAGCTAGGCAACTGCCAGACAGCAGACACAGAGTATAACTTTCAGAAATAAAGGTAAAGGTCCAGAGGCAAAAGGTAGATAAAGAGAAATAGGTAACTTAAGTTAAAAGAACTAGCCAGAAATGAATCAAGGCTAGGCTGAGCATTCAAAACTAATAATAAGTCTGTATGTCATAATTTAAGTGTTGGTTGGTAACCCCAAGAAACCCTGGTACTGACATTTTTATCCTGATAAACTATTCAAAAATACATTATTTACGATTATTTAATGAAGTCTTAAATCTGACAGTCATATTTGAATACAGTTTTATTTCACAAACTGTCCATGTTGCTTAACACTATATGCCCTTTTTCTTATTCTTATTTTTTGATAATAAAAAACTGAAAAGTTGATTTATTAAATGTAGTCACATTGAGAAGTGGGGAAAAAAGACCTAAAAATATCCTTCAGTTCCAAATTTAGAATCTTGAAATGAGATCAAATTTTAACTAAAGTGCCAAGGATATGTATATCTAAGTATTCTTGGTCAAGGTGTGATCCAGACCACTATTGACCATCATTATCTGGGCTTCAGTCTCATACTATAAGGTGGTTGGACAAATTGTTAAAACTGTTTGAAATTTCCTTCTGAGAGACAAATTGCCCTTCTCACTAGTGCCTTTTTCTTAACCCAGTATGAAATTATTGAGAAAATTTTCATTCTTAAGGTCTCCTTTCTTCTATTGCCCTTCATCCATAAATATTTAATCAGGTAATACTATGTGTAAGATAGTTCTAATATATTATCTACATTACAAATAGTAGCTAGCACAGTTTTAAATCAAATTATTTGCTGCAGAAGCTACAATATTAAGTATACCACAATTCTGCCATTTATGTTAACTCTGTCTTCCTCCATTTTTACTATTCGGTTTCCTCAAGTTCTCCTCCCCCTTCCCCTACCCTCCACCTCTTCTCCTTCCAATCTCCATTCTCTCTCCACTTCCATACTCCCAATTTTGTTAGGAAAATTTATCTCCCATTAACATGTGGATTTCTCTATATTTTTTTCTTAGGATTCACTTATTTACATAGATTCTCAATGTTCGTGAACTATAGGCTCATTATCCATTGCTTTACAGCTAGTATCCACTTATGAGTAAGTATCATGTTCATCTTTCTGGTCTGGGTTACATCACTCAGGATGGTTTTTTTCGAGTACCTTCTATTAGCACACAAATTTCAAAATGCCATTGCTTTTTTCTGCTTATTAATACTCCATTGTATAAATTTACCACTTTTTCTTTATCTATTTTTCAGGTGAGGGGCATCTAGGTTTTTTCCAGGTTCTGGCTATTACAAATAATGCTGCTATGAAAATAGTTGAAGAAATGTCCTTGTACTATGATTGAGCATTTCTTGGGTATATTCCCAAGAGTGATATTGCTGGGTCCTAAGGTACATTGGTTCGCAATTTTCTGAGAAACTGCCATACTGATTTGCCGAGTGCTTGTACAAATTTCCACAATAGCAGTGGAAGAGTGTTGCCCTTACTCCATATCCTCTCCAGTATAAGCTATCATTGCTGTTTTTTCTTTTTTCTTTTGATTTTTCAAGACAGGGTTTGTCTGTAACTTTAGAGCCTGTCCTCGAACTAGCTCCAGGCTGGCCTTGAACTCACAAAGATCCACCTGCCTCTGCCTCCCTAGTGCTGGGATTAAAGGCGTGTGCCGCCACCGCCCAGCTCATTGCTGTTTTTTATCACAGCTATTCTGACTGTTGTAAGATGGTATCATTTTGATAAGATAGAGTCATTTTGATTTGCATCTCCCTGATGGCTAAGGATGTTGAATATTTCCCTAAGTGTCTTTCAGCCATTTGAGATTATTCTGTTAAAAATTCTGTTTAATTCCATACCCCACTTTTAAATTGCATTATTTGGACTTTTCCTGTCTTGTTTCTTGAGTTCTTTATATGTTTTGGAGATCATTTCTCTGATGTGGAATTGATAAAGACCTTTTCCCATTCAGTAGGCCATCTTTTTGCATCATTGACTGTGTCCTTTGCTTTATAGAGGCTTCTCAGTTTCAGGAAATTCCATTTATTTACTGTTGCTCTCAGTGCCTATGCTACTAGTGTTATATTTAGGAAGTCATCTCCAGTGCCCAAACATTGATGGTGTCTTCGAACTTTCTCTTCTGTCAGGTTCAGTGAATTTGGATTTATATCTATGTCTTTAATTTTTTGGAATTTGAGTTTTCTGCATGGGAATATACATGGATCTTATTGCATTCTTCCACATGTTGACATCATTTGTTGAACATTTTTTCTTTATTCCATTGTATAATTTTAGCTTATTTATCAAAAATCAGGTATTCATCAGCGTGTATATTCACATCCATGTCTTCAATTTAATTTCATTGGTCAACCTGTCTGTTTTTATGCCAATACCAAGCTGTTTTCATTACTGTAGCTCCAAAATAGAACTTGATGTCAGGGATGATGATGCCTCCAGAAGTTGCTTTATTGTATAGGATTATTTTGGCTATCCTGGTTTTTTTGTTTATGCATATGATATTGATTATTGTTCTTTCAAGGTCTGTAATAATTGCATTGAGATTGTGAGGGGGATTGCATCAAGACTATTTATTGCTTTTGGTAGGATCGTTATTTTTATTATGTTGATGGTACCTATCCAAAAGCATGGGAGATTTTTCTATTTTCTGGTATCTTCTTCAATTTCTTTCTTCAAATAATTAAAATTCTTTTAATGCAGGTCTTTCACTACTTTGGTTAGAGTTACCCCAATATAGTCTATGTTATTTGTGATTATTGTGAAGGGTGATATTTCTCTGATTTCCTTCCCAGCTTCTTTATCATTTGTATATAGGAAGATTACTGATTTTTTTTTAGTTGATCTTGTGTCCTGCCACATTATTAAAGAGATTTATCATCTGTAGGAGGTCTCTGTTAGAGTTTTTGTGGTCACGTATTTATATTATCATATCATCCCCAAATAGTGAAAGTATGACTTCTTCCTTTCCAGTTTGAAATCCTTTGATCTTTTTTTATTGACTTATTACTCTAGCCAGTATATCAAAAACTGTGTTGAATTGATATTGAGAGAGTGTAAAGCCTTGTTTTGTTTTGGATTTTAATGTAATTGATTTGAGCCTCCCTCCACTCAATTTGATGTTGGGTGTTTCCTTTCTGTATATTGCTTTTGTTAGGTTTGGTTATGATCCTTTTACCTCTGATCTCTCCAAGACCTTTTGTAGTAAGCAGCACAGCAGGTTGTATCCCACTGCCAGCTCCCGGAGCAGACAGGCCAGATTCCCAATGCCTGGCTAACTTAACCCCCAAAATAATCACACAGAAATTGTATTAATTAAATTACTTCCTGGCCCATTAGTTATAAACTCTTATTGGTTAACTTTTACATATTGATCTAACCAATTTTGGTAATATGTATCGCCACTTGACTGTGGCAAGATTCTATCCAGCGTCCATCTTGGATAGGAGCAGCATGGCATCTGCCACATTTTCCTTCTTCCCAGTATTCCATTCTGTTTACTCCGCCCATCTTTTTTTTAATTTTTTTAATTTTTTTTCATTTTTTTATTAATGTTCAAAGAAGAATTTACATTTACTCCCCTTGTTCCCAGCCCTCCCGCTCCCCCACTACCACACCACCCTCCCCATGCTTCTTCAAGATGGGGCAGGATACCCTGCCCTATGGGAAGCCCAAGGCCCTCCCCCCTCCATCTC
>JAQHUG010000060.1:4314960-4334862 GCA_028555095.1 Dicrostonyx torquatus | reverse complement strand
TTTTTCGAGACAGGGTTTCTCTGTGGCTTTGGAGCCTGTCCTGGAACTAGCTCTTGTAGACCAGGCTGGTCTCGAACTCACAGAGATCCGCCTGCCTCTGCCTCCCAAGTGCTAGGATTAAAGGCGTGTGCCACCACCGCCTGGCTCAGAAGCATTTCTTAAAATGCTAAGTAGCTTTTAAAAACTTTAGCTTGTGCCATGTAGGGGTAATTAAGGTAGCACCTATTTTTTGCCCAGTCTAAACCTTAACTGTGCTGTTGTTATGATAATTAAGGCAGTTCTTGCCTGAGATCAGCACATTTCAGTATAGCAGAGCCGAGCTGCTCTTGCCTCAGAGCTATTTGGTGCCCATGAGCCACACAGTTCCAGGCACATAGCGCACACAGCGAGTCCACATTGTCTTCAAGCAAGCAAGTCATAGCATTTTACTCACAAACCCCATTCACAAGCTCTGTCTTCCGCAGGAGCCAGAGGTCACACTGGTGGCACAGACCAGACAGCCCTATTTTAAAACCGCAGCAGCTTTTTATCTGTTGCTTTGCTGAGTCAGGAAATCTCTCTTAAAGGGGCTATAGCAAGCCGCCAGCAGTGGTAAACTTTATATTTGTGTCTAGAATTTCTTTTAAAGCCTCCTCAGGTTTTATGTGGAGTCAGTAGACCATGTTGAGGCACCAAACTGTAGTAGGAGGGGTGGCTGTGTCCTGCCACCTACGCAGCTCCCAGGTGCCAGCTAGCTTATACCCATAATAACCACACAAAAATGATATTAATTTAATTACTGCCTGGCCCATTATCACTAGCCTTTTCTTGGCTAACTCTCACATCTTATTTCAACCCATTTTTAAAAGTCTGTAAGTCACCATGAGGTAGTGGGCTTACTGGGAAGATTCAGCATGTCTGACACTGGCGGCTTCATGGTGGCTCTCTCCCTGACTCAGTCTTCTTCCCAGCATACTGTTCTCTTTCCCCCACCTATCTAAGTCCTGCCCTATCAAAAGACCAAGACAGTTTCTTTATTAAACAATGAAAGCAACACAAAATACATAAGAACCCTCCTATGCCATTTATCTTTTATCATAACAAAAGTAAACTATAACTGTAACTATCCATTCTTCAACTCCATCAAAGACTCCAGAAAGATAAAATATTACCTAAGTAAACAAGAAGTAAGCAACTTCCAAACTCTAAAAATGACAGAGACATCTCACTGCCTGGACAGTCACCCAAAGTTCTTTTGTACTGTTGGGGCATCCATCTATAGCCTACAGGCCTATAGTATCCAGCAGGCATTTTCATGAAGCAGGAAAGTTCATAGACAGTTCAGTCACTTTCTTCTGTGTTCTGCAGAATGTCTCGCATATTCTTTCATGAAGCAGGAACCCTGAAGGGTCATCTCAACTTGAGGCAAGTTTAGCAGTCTTCTTTCTGCGGGTTCTTTGTATCCATTTAAGCAGTCCAGGCAAGAGCAGTTTCTTACCCAAATGGCTAGCTAACACCATAAGGAGCCTCTTTGATGCCCATCTTCCTCAGGAAGTAGCCTGGAGCTCCCAGGAGCAGACGTGTCTCATTGTCATGAAAATCCCTAAGTTATTAAAGCATTAAATGCCATATTCTATAGTCTTTGAAACATATGAAGAATGCCTATATAATTGAAATATATCTCTATATACCTAGAACATCTAACTAACATGACTACAAGCTTGACTATTATTAATGATTATTCATTAAAAACCTTTATTTCCTAATTATACATTACATTTTTAAATGGACTACACAATCACAATACATGTGATTTGATATGCATATAACAAAATTGACCTTACACTTGTATCAATAAATCAAGATTTATACCAGTGCAAATTATTAATATCTATATCATCTCCCCCTTTAAATGTAAGAGAACAATTTTTAAGCAATATTTGGGAATATGGGTGCAGTTATTTCTCTCCAAACTGCTTCCTGCTCTATGGCGGCACTGTCAATCATGTTTTTCATGGAGTATCCTGTGTACCAGTATCATCTCAGTCACCAGTTGAGTGAGTAATTTTCTAAAAGTGTTCACAGTGACCTTCAAGAGGGTGTGGCCTATCATACCATGTTGTAAGTGGGGGAGAAGTGTGGGTTGTTTGTTCCCAGCACCTGATTCCCAGCCCCCAGATGCTGGCCTGCTCAGCTGCTGGTTGCTTGCATATGCCCAAAATAACTACATGAGAATTATATTCATTTAAACTCTTCCTGGCCCATCATCATCAGCCTCTTCTTGGCTAGCCCTCACCTCATAAACTAACCCATTATAAAAGTCTGTAAGTTACCACGTGGTGACTTACCGGAAATTTCAACCTGCATCCATCTGCAACGGGAGCCTCCTGGTGACTGACTCACTTCCTTCTCTCTTCCCAGAACTTCCGTTCTGTCTACTCCACCCACCTAAGGGCTGACCTATCTTACAAGCCAGGCAGAGTCTTTATTTAACCAATCAAAGCACAGAAATAAAGACGGACCCTCCTACAATACCATATTAGTCTAGAAAAATCCACAGGTTCTCATCCTCTATGAAAACAAAAGAAGAACCTCTTTTCCAATGTATCATATCCTTAGACCCAAATTCTGAAGTCAAAATAGCTTTATAATATACATGTTGGATTAGCTTAGCAGACCACACAATGAAATGCCTCTCTGTATTTAGCTCCTTCACAGTCAAAAAAGTTAAAGAAAACACAATAAAATACATAATCCAGACATTCTGGGAATTTTCCATTTTCCATGGCTTATTATTTTATCTATTTTAATCTATGACTATCTGTACTCTCTCTCATTAAAGACTTTATCCATTTTTATGACTTTTCAATACTCCTTTTCTTCTCTCTCCCAAGCCTACATATGTCTATCTAACATTATGACCGATTTAGATGTCTTTTATGTGTGAATCTGTCCTATTGCATTGTTCTTAATTTTCTACTGTCTTGAAGAGCTTTTAAAATGTTAATCACCTTGGTTGCAGCTGCTCTGGATGTTGGCTCCACCTCCTCCCAATTTCCAAATGGTGGATGTATCATTTCTGCTAGCTCTGGGGCCACCAGGCAGGAGCTGGGCTCAGCAGTCCAACCCAGAGGATGAACGTGCAATGCATAAACAGTTTTCATCTGAGTTACAATCAAATCTGCCACGCAGAGCACTGCACAGCCTGGAAACATCTCTGTGGATGACTGTGGAAATCCACCATGCCCTCCTTCCTGCCTAAGCCTGATCCCACTGTCTGCCCAGGCAGGAAGTGCTGAATTACAGACATGGTCTCAGAGTACTTTCTTCCTGAACCCGAGCGGGCACAGAAACATCCAGTCCCACAAAAGCCATTGAAATTCTTTATGGTCGAAATTCATGCTGGCAGCAAAGCCCAGGAAGCCCCATTTTAAAACCATGCAGCTTGTGTTTTTCTGGATACAGTTGAAATCAGTAAACTCTCTTGAAGGAGCTATGACAAGCTGCCAGCTCAGCTAAACTCTATATTTGTGTCTAGAATCCTTTTTTAAGCCCTCTCAGGTTTTATATGGAGTCAGTCAACCACATTGGGCAGCCAATCTGTAATAAGAGAGGAACGGGGCCCCTTGTTCCATTCCGCCTGGTTCCCGGCCACCAGGCTAGCTTACACTCGAAATAATTATACAGAAGCTGTATTCATTTAAACTCTGCCTGGTGCATTAGTTCTAGCCTCTTATTGGCTAACTCTTACATCTTGATTCAACCCATTTCTATTAGTCTGTAAGTCACCACGAGGTAGTGGTCTTACCAAAAGATTCAGCATGTCTGACTCTCGACTCCATGGCAGCTCTCTGTCTCTGTCTCCTTACCAGCATTCTGATTTCTTTTCCCTGCCTAAGTCCTGCCCTATCAAAAGGCCAAGGCAGTCTCTTTATTTAACCAATGCAAGCAACAGAAATACAGAAACATCTCCTACACCAACCTTTAACATGAATGGGGGTTTGGAATTTGTCAAATGCTTTTTCAGCATCTAATGAGATGATTGTATTTTTTCTCTCCATTTATTTATATGGTGGATTACATTGATAGATTTTTGTATCTTAAACTATCCTGCATCTCTGGGATGAAGACAACTTGATCATGGTGGAATTATTTTTATATATTCATGGATTGTTTTGCAAGTATCTTATTGAGTATTTGTCATCTATGTTTGAGATTGGTCTATAATTCTTTTTATTGATTGATTGTGTGGTTTTGGTTTCAGCATGACTATAGTCTCATAAATAGAATTTGGCAATGTTCCTTCTGATTCTATTATTTGGAACACTTTGAGTAGTATAGGTAATAGCTCTTCTTTGAAGTTCTGGTAAAATTATTCACTGACACCATCTAGCTCTGGGGTTTTTGAAGTTAGGAGGCTTTTGATGACTGCTTCTATTTCCTTGCAGATTATAGGTATATTCAATTATTCACCTGCTCTTGATTTAATGTTGGTATGTGGTATTTATCCAGAAAAGTATCCATTTCTTTTATATTTTCCAATTTTGTGGAGCAAAACTTAATGATTCTCTGGATTTCTTTTGTATCTGTTTCTTTGTCCCCCTTTTCTTTCTGATTTTGTAAATTTGGATGTTCTCTCTTTGCCTTTTATTTAGTTTGGATAAGGGTTTTCCTCTCTTGTTGATTTTCTCATAGAACCAGCTATATCTTTCATTGATCCTTTGTATTGTGTTTTTTTTGTTTCTATTTTATTGATTTTAGGCCTCAATTTGATTATTTCCGGTCATCTACTCCTTCTGGATGAGTCTGCTTCTTATTGTTCTAGAACTTTCATGTTGCACTAAAGAAATTTAAAATCATTACTAGTACATTATTACCAAACAGAGAAACTGTGGTTCTGATTTTTATGGACAAATTGTCCATTTATAAGTAATATATTAATTATTAATATGAAAATTATAGCCATAGGTATAATTGCTTCAGCTTCAACACATACCTCCTATAGACTTTTCTCAACTCTTAAAGCTCATATCAAGATGATAATACTCAGCCAGGCAGTGGTGGTGCACGCCTTTAATCCCAGCACTCGGGAGGAAGAGGCAGGTGGATCTCTGTGAGTTCACGGCCAGTCTGGTCTACAGAAGCTAGTTACAGGACAGGCTCCAATGCTACAGAAAAACCTGGTCTTGAAAAAGCAAAAAAGAAAGAAAAAAGCAAGATGATAATACTCAATGTATGGGTAATTCTAATTATTTGAAACTTTTAATAAATTGGGAAAAGATCCTGTACTCCTTGACTTCTTATTCATGTTAAACATCATTCAGATGAGTTTATTTACTGGTTATGTAAAATTTTGTTATTATGCTTAACTGAATGAAGCTGAAGTTATTAGGGAATTCAGTGTAATTGCAAACAAAAATTAGAAACATGTCCTGAATGTTAGCTGTTCCTAATTAAGTTTAGATATAACCATTGTTCTTGCTTGTCTCTCCCCATTACTAGAGTACTAATTATATGTATATCATAAATTCACTCTCACAAACAAAATAAATACTCTCTTTTTTTATTGGAAAATATCAAATTGTATATTAATATCATGATTTTTTCCACTGTTAATTAGAAAATTAGCCAATATCAGCATGCAAAATTTTAATTTATTGCTATAATTATCTTTTAAATTTCAATATACATCAATATTTGCAATGTGTGTTCATGTATACTTTTAAATAGTATACATATTTTAAATATCCTTAAATTTATCTATTACCTTATTAATATTCATATCATTTCTAGATTATGTTTATTTAATTTTAAAGCAAACTTCTTTATCACAACAATTTATAATATACCTGCAAAACTTTCAAGAGTTTATTTCTAGAAGTTAAATTCTAATATGAAATTCATGCTAGCACAGGATTGTTTTAAGTTGTGGTTTTGTGTGTTCTTCCTTTGAGATATGTTGCACAGATCAGTTTTATGTTTGAATTTTCCTATCTACCTGAAGATTTTACTGTTTGTGTATCAAAAACTTAAAAGACTTTTTTTTAATTAAGAAACTCATGCCTTATTTTTAGTATGATACCAGAATCTACATTTGAATACACAAAATTTGGGGATACAACTTGTGGGGGGAAGATTAACATTTGCTACTTGAAGTCCAGTGCATGTTCTGTACAAGTGGAAGCATCAGAATGAGTATTTTTTCCTAAGAGAGTAACAGAGTTGCAAGACAATACATTATTATGTATACCTGAGACTGATCTGAAATTTGTCTTTAGATTATTACTTCTGGCTTTTGTTTCTTTTGTTCTTTCTAGAAACCTCAAATTTCTCCCACCATCATGTTAAATTCTGTTATGTATCTCCTAAAATATTTTCCTATCTCTTATGGAGCATTTTCATATGTTGTTAGTAGAGATAGGATAGTATTAGAATGAATCTTGCTGTGTCAGCTCAGTTTTCCCTATTGATCGGGAGCAAATCAATGAGTTTTTAAATTAAATTCTCCTTTCTAATGCAGTGGCACAGGTGGAAGTTGGGTTTATTGACACGCTGTTAAAGAGGACACAACATTGCAAAGAGAGAGGCCAAGTAAGTTATTGTGTGAGTTGAATAAATCATGATGCTTTTTCTCTAACACTGAATGAAATGAGTGTACCAGAGGGCTGTTAGCAAGTACACATGTACAGTATATGTTAGTTTTTTACAAATGTTTTTATTTATGTTTATATGTGTGTGTTGTGTGTGCAGATTCCCTCAGAGGCCCAAAGAGTTATCCAGATACACTAGAGATGGATTTATGTATGGTCATAAGTCATCTGAGTTGAATACATAGAATCATGTTCAAGTCTGTTGGCATTTCAGCAAGTAATCTTCTGAGATATCTTCCCTTCCCAGTATATGACAGTTTTAATGAATTTAATCAAGTAAATTTCCTCTCCAACAGTCAGAAAATTTATTCAATAAATTTTATATATTTGTTATGGTAGTAGTAAGACCACTTTAAACATACACATAAATACTTAACTTGGCCTGAATTCACTTTCATGTCATTAAAAGCTATTTCATTGGTTTAAATAATAGGTCCCCAAGTTCAGTAGCTCCTGATAGATAAGCTCCATGCAATAATGCAAATATATCAAATATCGTGGCTACCTTTCACATTGCTGTCACACAGCATTTTATTATTTTAGTAAAACTATTTCTAGTTTTACATTAAGATTTATAAAAGTTGTCATCTCAAACAAAAAAATGAAAAAGAGAGATTGATATGTAAGTCAACATAGTATATAGTAATTCCTTCTGAATGTACTGTGTAGAATTTATTATATGAATTTCAGTATGCCAATACTATGAGTATCACTATGTTAATTAAAAGAGAAATATACCTATTTCAAAATTTATCTTCCTTAGGGTTAGATGTGTTTTTACATCAACAGTAATAAACTCTCTTAATCTGTATACACATATGGAAATAAACCAGTAACAGAGTCCAAAATTCTAAAGATTTTGCTGCCTTTAGGAAATCCAAATTTCACTTAATAGATATGCAAAGAATTGATTTCGGTTTACTTGCATATATTGAAAATTTAGGAAACCTCTTTAACATGTCATCTCTTTTATTTTCTGAGGTTATATCCACTGTCAGAAAATCCCCTTACCTAAACATATCCAGTGCTTATCTTTTCCCCAAAATTCCCTCTGTATGATCACATTTTTAGAGTTAAAATACTACAAAAAGATCTGATGTTAACAGAAACCAAGGTATAGCAAAAATAAATTTTCCTATTCATAATGAAATTTTATTGATTTCTCTTTGAAAATCTGTAGGATTCAAAGCAATTTTGATAGCATAAACCAACTTAATATTTTCAAAATATTTTAATCTAAAAGTGTTTCATTGACATAGTATAAATGAATGAGCAAAGAGTGAATATAAAACTCATTTTTTTTAGAATTTAGAGGGTAATATTGTTACTGTAATTAAATTAAAATACAAGAAGACATAAAATATATATCTAAAGGAAGGCACGTTTTGCATTCTGGTTTAAGGATTTATGGTGGATACTTATATGGAACACTCTATCTTATAGTAGTAACATGATAAAAAAGTAAACAATAAAATTTATTGTTTCAATAAATATAGACTATACTGTAGAGAGTGAACAACAGATATAAAAAGTGAATTTTGGTCAAAGTATGCTTAGCTTACCTCTCACTGTGGTAAAGAATCTATTACACAAATGTGCTAAATATAATGTCAAAATTTACATGTTACAAAGTTTAAATCAAAACCACTTAAACAATATAATAATTCAAAATGTTTGCTTCTGAGTTTTTTGTTTTATTTTTTACAATAAAGTTTGAGCAAGCCATTACCCATTCTATTACAATGTGCCTTAAAGGACCTGCCTAGAAACTTTCATTAGTGTGCTTGCTTTGGAACAGTGTAACTATGCAGCTCACACTGGCCTCGAGTTTGCAAACTTTTTGTCTCAGTTTACCCCCGAGTAAGAGGAGCCTCTGTTTATAGTTGGATTTTTATTTTGGGAACGCAAACTCCCTAGTAATGATACAGAAACTTATTAATTTTAAAAGCTCAACTGTAGTTTAAGCTTGTTATGAACTAACTCTTACAACTTAAATTAACTCATTTCTATTTTTCTACATATTGCCAAATGCCTTGTGGTGTTGCTTGTCCTCCAGCTTGTCTTGCTCCTTCTGTACGTCATGATGATCTTGCCTTTCTCCTTCTCATCATCCTCTGTTTCTGACTATCCCACTTATGCCTCCTGCTTAGCTAATGGCCTATTAGCTTTGTGTTAAACCAATAAGAAGCTGCCTTGGAAATGATACATCTTCACAGTGTACAAAAAAAGCTTATTCCACAATATCTATTGTTGCAGAAGCCAAAAACAGTACAAAAGTCTGGAGTAACTAGAAGAGCTAGGTAAAGAGTGCTGTCTTCCACATAAGGAGTTCCATAGAGTTGCAGTAGAAGTGGAGGAGATGAGGAGAAACCCACAAAATCAGTTGAAAGGGATGAAGAAGGAGCAAATGATCCATCTACAGAAACTCCTGATTACAAGAACTCTGTCTCTGAAATCTCTGGTGGGTCCCACAATAGTAGAGGAGCTGATGATTAGAGCCAAGATCTTGGGCTTATAAGGGCCAGAGCTAGAACAAAACGAGCCTTTCTTAGACACAGCACAGCCTATGAAAGTTGGTACTGCTGGGAATACATTTCAGGAGTTGGGATCCAGATTACCATGGTACTAGGCGTCCCCATTTGTCAGTTTAACAGATGCAGATATGTGCACACAGCTGAGCCACACAAGCAGCAGCCTCAATTCTGGTCCATTAAAGCTCCATGGGGTGATTGTCAAACAGGCCCCAATGTAGGAGGTAGTCACTGAATGCTCTGGCTATATCTCAGGCACTAGAACTCAAAGTTCACTTACTAAGTTACTGCCAAAGTTCCTTTCCCGCAGTTCCAACCACCAGTGGCCTGCTCTCAACCCCAAGCCCAAATTAAGTAATTAAAAATAGTAAGAAAAAAAAAAAACGTATCTGGATATAAAGTCCTGGAGGTTCACATTACGATGAAATTGGAACTTCTGCTGTTGACCCAAACCATACTTTCTCCAACCTTAAAACTTCCTTTTTGAAGGGTTTAAATTGTGTCATATGATGAGCTAAGGATATTCACCCTAGAGAGAAAGAAATTGGAACATGATTGCCTGATAGTTGTTCTCTAGAATATCACAGGCAATATGTAGTGGTAAAACCAAACTGAAAAATGGTTTTCTAAGAATCACCTTTGATATTTTAGCCCTTCCTCTTTCCTTCACCCCCTCACTTTCCCTCTTCTTTCTCTGCCTCACTCTCTCTCTTTCGATCTCATAGAGTTTATTCTAGCCCTGAACTCACTATATAGCTGAGTGTGACTTGAACCTCTGCTTTTCCTGTCTCATCCTCCCAATTACTTATATTATAAATGTTAGCTACCACATCTTAGTTTTGAGATTGAACTCAGGGCATCATGCATTCTAGATGCTACCAACCCTGTAACATAATTCAATAAGAAATAAATAATTGGTCTCAATGAGCAATATAATAAGTGTCAAGACAGGGCAGTAATTCTGAAACTGAACTCAGTTTTCATATTGTTGGTGACATGCACAGATAATCAACACAAACACGACATTTCCTTAGCCTAAAGGGAAAGGAAGCCTGTTTCTTTCAGTACTGCAATAACCACCACATAGTACTCAGTTTCTCAAGTGTACCATTAACTCTCCCCAAATAATATTGGCTTCAATTTCTCCATTCTTCTGTTTATTCTTTTTTCCTGTGGAATTGTTTGCAGATCTGAAGGTATCAATATGTTGGAGAAGAACATATGGCAAGGAAATGGAGTCACGAGTTTTTGTTCATTCACACTTCTTATTCCAATTGGGTAAATCACATCCTCTGTCTTGAAACATCTTGGTGTCAAGGGAAATGATGGAGCTATCAAGTCGGTCCCACTAGCTCTGAATTTTTGCATGTTTTAAGAGTTTGAAATTGAGCTCAATAACCTGGAAATATTCAGGGTTCAGAAACATTGTTTGGTTTCTTTAAAACATCAGGCCAGGCGGTGGTGGCACATGCCTTTAATCCCAGCACTTGGAAGGCAAAGGCAGGTGGATCTCTGTGAGTTCGAAATCAGCCTGGTCTACAACAGCTAGTTCCAGGACAGGCTCCAAAGCCACAGAGAAACCCTGTCTAGAAAAACCAAATAAAATAAAATAAATAAAAATAAAACATCAGTTAGAGGAAAAGAGAATATAGGGACTCTCCAACTAAAACGAGAGGGAAGTCAAAATCTAGAGCTATACAAAGGCTCCATTATAATGGGCCAAAGAAGAGCCAAATGAAAATAGTATTCCTTTGGGGGTACTTCTTGTCAAATATTTGTCCGTATTTATGTGAAAAGTTACAAACAAATATTTCTCAATTTTCTACCTGCTTATCTGTCCTAGTTTTGTTGCTAAAGATTGAACCCAAGACATGTAATACATACACTCTACTATTTAGCTGCATACTTAAGTCTCCAAATATTTCTTTAGATTCAATGAAAGCAACTCCCCAGAGCTGAGTAACTTAGGTTATTGTCCACAGAGCTGTGTACTTCTTGAATACACTGTATTTTGAACTAATGGTAAAGAATTGACATTGTACAAGAAAGAATGGGAATAGAGATTTATGGCTGCAGCAGGATGTAACATAAGTATAAAGTTATAATAAATTCTCACTGACTTGTTATGACAAAATACTTCTAAAACTACACACAGGAAAGCAACCTGACTGAGCTGATACAGTTTTACTTAGAGGAAAATATGTCATTAAATTTGAGACTAGAGCACCATTTAAGCATCATCTTGATAAAGGGCAAGATCTAACTTCAGTTTACACATGCTTTTCCAATCATGACACTCATCCAGAAATTGCCACTCCACAAGTAACTTGTGGCTATGACAACAGTGAAATGAAGCTGATACCTTTCATCTAGCAAGCAGAAATAAAGACTGGGGCTGCAATTGGGGCTGGGATGTAGCTCTCAAGATCTACCCTGAGTGACCCACAACTTTCACCTATCCCTCACTTTCCAAAGTTTCTATACTTTCTCAATATGGTGACACAACCTGGAGACCAGTCTTCTAACATAACAGCTAATGAGGGACATTTTATATTCAAACTGTAGATGCATGAAAAGAGACCTTTTAGCTGAAATATCAAATAGTGGTTCTGGGAAAATTCTCCATTTCTGAAATGACATACTGATTGAATTTACGTTTCCTGTGATTGAATTTCAGTTCCCACTGTCATTTTAGACCTAAAGAGTTTGAGACTTTGTTGAATATTATTAACTCTTCCCAGGAAAAATGTACAAAGTGAAATTTACCTTCAGCTTCAGATACACTTAGAATTCCTGGACTTACCACTCCTATGTTGTATCCCAGTCCCAAATGGACACAACATATGGAAATTTTTGTCAGAGAACCCTCCAAGTCAGTTCCCAGAGGTTTACACTTCAAAGCAGTCCTATATTAGGGATATTTGTTTTATAAGCAAATGTTTCAAACTATAATGTTATATCCCCCATTTCATGATAAGGTAGGAAGTAACATCCATTTATCTATTGTTATGTACAAGACAAATGACTTTTAATTCATTAATCTTCAAAAAACTTTAAGAATTTGGTACTGTTATTATCTCTATCTTGTCATTGAATAAATCAATGCAAAAAAGCAAATGTGAGTCTGGAAGTGCAATCTCTATATGTGAATATGTGTATCCTATGTCGTTTAAGGACGAATAACCTAGTGTCTATAAGTCTCAGGTTCATCATGTCTTCAGAAATTGCAGTCTATATTATTTAGAATATTGCAATGAAGATAGGGTTTGAAAAACCTTTACGTAAAGCTTCTCTAAATTTCAATTCACACACAATGGAAACTTAAGTGATTAGATTATTTTTCATTTAATAATTATGATACTAAAATGATACATTTAAATTACACATTTTGATTCCACTTTATAAAGTTTTCTGAAAATTTTCTGTTTCTTTTCCACTTGAATACATGGTATCACATTTATTTTTAATGTCCAAAATGTTTCCAGTCAAATATATCAACAATTAGCCCAATAAGGGGAGAAAACAATGAACACTCTACAGCATAATTTGGTGCTAAGGTGTGAAGCTTAGTTGATGTATTTACAAAAATACTTTGTATTGATCAAAAAAGAGGGTAAATATAAAAAGTAAAACTAGTTTCCAATGCTTGAATAAAAATATGAAGTATCTCTGACAAACCTGAACAGAATATCATTATCTCTTAGTATCAATAATTAAGGAAATATTTGTGTGCATATGTGTATGTGTATGTCTGTTGTGTGTGCACTTGTGTTTGTGATTCTTATAGAAGTGTTTTTGTATGTGTATGAATGCCACCTGTGTGCATGTTCATGTGTATGGGAACATGTGTAGGGGTGTAGGTACATATGTGTATATATATTAGGAGACCAAAATATACACAGATGCCTTCCTCAATTGTTTCTCTACTTTATTTTTTTGAGACAAAGTGGTCAATTGAAATTGGAACTTTGCAAAAGTGCCTTACCTCTCTGACCAGAGCTGCAGAAACTCTAGTCTCTGCTACCCCTGTGCTGCTCTCATATATGCTTGCCACCATGCTCAGATTTTTTTGTGTGGTAACTGAATTCAAACTCATGCCCTAATGTCCTAATCAAGCACTTACTGACTGAGTCATCTGTTATTACCACAATTGTATTAATTGTTAAATATATGTTTTATTTTTCTATTACTGTAATATATAAAGTATTTTCCATGACTTAATATTTGGCAGTGGTATATCTTATAAGGATGAATCCAACTATTCACAACATTAAATAGAACACTTTTCATACCCCTCAAAATGTATTTTCAGGCATAATTCCATTATAAGTCAAGAGATAAGTTGTTTTGTATGTGAGAGGTGCATCTGCGCTTACCCACATGACAAGATGTATTTACATGTAACAGCATACATATGTATATAAGATTTATATTTTATTGTAGAAGCTGAGAAGTCCAATAGTGTACAGTCTGACACTTGGAACTGAAAATATATGAAGGGAAGAGATTTTAAATATTCATATAAAGGCATACATGTGTGTATGTGTGCTTGTATGAATTATAAGTATATATATGAAATATTTCCTCTAAGGAAGTGAATCACAAAATTATCGCAACTGAAAAATGTTGTTTAATTTCATATAAAAATTGAAAGTCCAGGAAAGTCAATGGTATATTTACAATCCATATCTGAGATGCTGAGAAGCAGATCATATTGACTCATTACAAAATCAAGACACAGGGACAACTGATACTCCAGTTTGATATTCCATACAGGAATATTATTAAGGTCTCATATCAAATACAATAAAGCAGGAGGAATTTGATTTATTCAAAGAAGTGACAACCTTTCTTCTCAAGTCTTACCCACAGTAACTGGATAAAACACATTCTCACTAAGAATAATGTATACTCACTTGGCATACTGGTTCAGGTGTTAATAACTTCAAGTGATAAACTCAAAGGAACATTTAGAATGTTTGAGTACATATCTGGCTATCTCATGGCCTAGTAAAGTAGACATTTTGCATTAACCTTGAAAACATGTGCTTTTCAATTGCTGTCTAAAAGCATATATACAAAACATATTTTTCTTCAGAGAAAACAATAAAATAATTATTACTCTTAAAATATAAAACTGTTAAGTACAAGGAATTATGTATAATTCCTCCTGAGGATAGGTATTAAAATCCTTGACTAAAATTTATTCATCTACCTAGAATCCAGTTATATAAAAATTATGATGTAAAAATAAGGAAACAAGGGTTAGAGATACATATCACTGGGTAAGAGCACTAGTTGCTATTCCAGAGGAATGAACTTCAATTCTCAACATCTGATAATTTTATGCTATCATCTGCAACCCCAGTCCTCGGACTCTGATTCCTTCTTCTGGCCTAGGGGTATGCAGAGAAAAATGCAAACAAAACCCACACATATAAGATAAATGAAATTAAATTTAAAATAGCAGCATATAATGCTCAAAGTAAATATACAGTAAATATATAGTCTGTAACATGTCAACTGAATTAAAGAAAGAAAAGACACATATACACAGAGACACATATTGATAAAATTTAGCGAGGAAATGTTTATGAATTTAGTATATGAACTTAGTAATCCTCTTTTCTATACATTTTAAATTGTAGTGTTGTTGTAAACCTTTAGAATAGGAACAAGGGAAACTAACTATCCTAATTGGAGATTTTCCCTTAACAATAGGCAGAAAGTTTCCATCTCCTTGTGGATATTTTGACCCTAAGTAAGCTCACACTTCCTAAAAGGTAGATCCTTTCTACTCACATGCATTTGAGTTCTCTGATGCTGCCATACTACAAAAATCTGAGAGATGTGAGAAGCCTATTCATAGGGCAGCCAATTAATAATCTATTTTGCAAATGTGCATCAAAACATACTATTTCATCTGCTATTTTGATCATCTACCAAGATAAGGGGACTTATTGCACTCAGTCCCATGATCATGGACAATGATGAAAGACCATACCCTGCTAATGAGAAGTACATAGAAAGGGTTAGGGGTGAAGTCAGTAGTCAGTACACTAAAAGTCGTATAAAACTGCAAATTCTTGCCCGGTGATGGTGGTTCACACCTTTAATCCCAGCACTCAGGAGGAGGAGGCAGGCAGATCTCTGTGAGTTCGAGGCCAGGCTGGTCTACAAGAGCTAGTTCCAGGACAGGCTCCAAAGCTACAGAGAAACCCTGTCTCGAAAAACCAAAATAAAAAAATAAACAAAAAATCCTGCAAATTCACTCAGAGTTGATACTCTCCCTACCTCTGCCAACACCTCTTCTGTCAAGGAAAGTTTCAATATTTGTACAAAAGCATTATCTTTTGAACTGTGTACTTTTTATAAAGTTATCTTTTAATTGTTTTAATTGATAGATTAAAAACAACCCACCTCCATGCTTGCATTAGCAGATACTTATAATTGCTGCCACACAAGATTGGGTCTATTTCAAGGTAGTGAGCTATATGATAGTAGTAGTGAACTCATACAATTTTCATCAATATCCACACTTCTTTGATTGCAAATTTTCTAATCAAAAGGAATACTGTGTGAAATATGAAAACATTTAATTCTTATATGATAATTTTGGAAGAAAATTACATGTATGTAAGAGGAAATCGTATGGAGAGTATGTTTATATTTCAGTGAGTACAAAGCAACTTTTCCATAATGAAAACAGTATAAACATGATGTCACAAAGTAGTGAGATATTAACACAGTGTAAGATGTAATATTAATAGCACAATGATTGCCTCTGCTCCTTATCGAGTATATACTGATAAATGGCACAATTAGATTCAGCCTTGGCGAATTCAAGTTCAGATTTCTAAAAGTTCCTTCCATTTCATTTTTACTGCATTGGTGATTACAAGAAATTTTGAATATCACAAAGTACTTCTAATTGTCTGCCTGGAACTAGAAAAATGCATCTAAATATTACAAGCACATTATGGATAGCCTCCAAATTATTCAAAATAGTCTTCAAAGTGAAATTGTGTAACACCATCAACTAATGACTAAATAAATAAAATGAAAATGGTGTTACTATACACTGAAGTGTAATTAAATTATAAGATTAAAGATTGGTACATACTCATAATAAATGGCATAAGTAAATTTGAAAATAGTGATTAAAGGACATATTTAAGAGCCAAGAGTAGTGGCATACATCTTTAATCCCAGCACTCAGGAGGCAGAGGCAAGTGGATCTCTGTGAGTTTGAGGCCAACCTGGTCTACACAGCATTTTCAGAACAGCCAAAGATTCAAAGGAAACCCTGTCTTGAAAAAAAACATATAAGAAGACATATGTGAAATCTCCATATATGTTTAAATGTTCAGAAAATAAATTATGTTTATTTCATTTAGTACTCCCCCCAGAAATAAAATTATTTTGCATCTAAGATAATAGGTAATTCATGAGGTAACAAAATATACAGAAATTTTATTGTGTAAATGGAATATCTGGAAGTTTGCCAACTATATTAAAATTTAATCTTAAATTGTGTATTATGTAATGTCAATAGTGTGAAATGAAGTGTTTTTCTCATGTTTTCATGCCTTTACAGTGAATTGGCATATTGTAGGAAATAGATTGTAAAGGTCTTATCCTTCAGAATATGTTCAGTATCCACACCAGCATTTGAAATAAGAATGTATGAAAATATATGCTTCTTTGTGTATATATTAATATTCTTTTTTTTTTTTTGGTTTTTCGAGACAGGGTTTCTCTGTGGCTTTGAAGCCTGCCCTGGAATTAGCTCTTGTAGACCAGGCTGGCTGCGAACTCACAAAGATCTGCCTGCCTCTGCCCCCCGAGTGCTGGGATTAAAGGCGTGTGCCACCACCGCCCGGCTTGATATTCTTATTATTACTTATGATTTGTATTCCAATATTTATATTTTTCCTGAGTAAATATTATATTTATAATCGTAAAAATCTAAAATTAATGTATTTTAACTCACCATCTGAATTTGACAAATCTCAAATGGTTTGAGTGCAGTAGATTAAAATACAAAATGCATAAATATATAAACAAAGAAAAAGTATAAAACAAAGCACCTGAAACAATTCAATCAATCCCAAAAAGTTACCACAAGAGATATATCTCAAGAGAATAATTGCAAATGGAAAATAATTATATTAAAAGTACTCTATAGAGTTGGCCACTAGGAAAATTCAAATCAAAACTACATTTGAGACTTTATTCCATTCCAGTTTGAATGACTATTATTAAAAAAGCAAATAGCAGTATATACTGATTATATGATAGACAATAGACCTTTATGTACAACCATTCAGCATTTAAACTATTTCAGTCATTAGAAAAAAAATGAAAAAAAGTGTTTTTAAAAACTAAAATTAGAGCTATAATATGATTATCTACAGAATGTCCAGGTATATGTACCTATAGAAAATGAGATAAGCACACAATAAGAATACTGGAATTGCAATGTATATGGAAGCATTATTACAAATAGTTAAACTGTGGAATCAGAAGTAGTGTCCATCCATCAACTAATATTTAAATAAAATATGGGGTATATAGTATGTATACAGAATATTTTATATATAAATATGATATATACATACATGTTATAAAATTATTTAGCAAAAACTTTGAATAAACATTTCATTAATAGAAGGCATAATGTTAAGCAAATTGAAATACATATGGAAAGCCAGCCTTCATACAGTTTCTTTCACATAAAAACACAGACAAACAGAAGACTAAAAAACAGATAAGGGATTTTGGAGGATTAGGAATGGGATTGCAGGTAAGGAAAGGTAGTATGGGAGAGGAGAAAGAATGATGGCCTCAGCCATTGAAAATTAATCAGTATATGTCAACATCATAGTGGCATCATTAAGTTAACTGAAATTACATGGTGATTTGTTAATAATTATAACAAAATAATCAAAATGTTAGTAGATATTATTTACATTTCCACATTAATATACACAGCAAAGTACTATATCATTTAAATATAAAATGCTTACATTTTAGTTGTCCTTTCCCAATATATAAAAAGTGATAAGGATCCTACTAATATTCACATAATCCAGTTGGTAGTTCATCTACTTAACCTCTTTAAATGTGAAATATGGAATTGGAATATCATCAAATTTATTTTCTCATAATTAGCTTAATGAGATAGATTGTTCTACATTGTGAAATTGATCTCTTTAAGGTACATTTTCTGGCATCTTTATTATTTCTGCTTTTTTCTTTGAACTAAGGTTTGACTTCAGTTATATGGTGTTGTCATAATTTCTTCAGAGTGATTCTTAATTAAGTATTTTAATTAATACTTTTTACCCAATTTTTGAGTGAGCAATGTTATAAACAAGACCCAGGGTCTAATGAGAAAAAAATTGTTTCTTGAAAAATAACACATTTTCTTGATGAGAAATTTTGGAGAGAGAAATTAACACCTCTGGATTTCTGAAGCCAGTATTCTGAATATCATTTTTTCTGAATATATTTTAAGTTTTCTTTTCTTAAAAATATATCTAGTTTTAGTGGGGCTATATTGATGGGCCAGTTATTAAAAGTTTAACAGTTTTACTGCTCTTACAGAGCATCTAAATTTGGTTCTCAGCACTCGTATGACTCACAGCCATCTATAACTTCAGTTTCAGGGGAAATAACTTCCCCTCCTAGATTCCAAGGGACCCAGGTATTCATACAGTGCACATAAATGCATTCAATCATATGCAAACACATGCTAAATATTCATATGCATATATGAATTTATACATACATGTATATGAAAAAATCTACAAATATATTTTTTCAAATTTTAAATATTAATTTATTTTTATTTTAAATGTACTTTCTTTGACATCACTATACTTAGTATAGTTAGAAACTATTCATGGGTTCCACAAAAGAAGGACAATAGGACAACACTCCTGAAATTGGATTTCCAGATAATTGCAATCTAACAAAGAGTTAATGGGAACTAAACTTGGGTCTTCATGAAGAATATCAAGCACTAGTAAATACTAACCCATTTCTCTATGCTAATTTTCATGCATTTATAAATGAATTTCATTTTAAAATTTTAAAAGCAAAAATTCATGGTATTTTTTTAAAAGTATTTTTACAAAAGTATTATAGCACACAAAATTTTTTTTTTCTTGAGAAAGACCAAGAAATGGAAGTACAGAGACAAGAAATAAAGGTAAAGGCACAAATATATTTGGCATATTTCTCTTTGTATACTAAACTCCATGCTACTCTTGGTATGGAAAAGTTTCTCCAGTGGTTATTACTCTTTCTCAGCTTAAACATTGTGATACACATTTTTATTCATTAAAAAAAAAAATTCCAGGCCGGGCAGTTGTGGCGCACACCTTTAATCCCAGCTCTTGGGAGGCAGAGGCAGGGGAATCTCTGTGAGTTCGAGACCAATCTGGTCTACAAGAGCTAGTTCTAGGACAGGCTCCAAAGCCATAGAGAAACCCTGTCTCGAAAAACCAAAAAAAAAAACTATTTCCTGTGTAATATTTCATAATATAATGACCTATTTTAAGATATTGCTTGTCAAAATTAAATTAAATTAAATATAGCTTGGTGGAGAGGTAAGTAGCCACACGGCTGGACAGTCCCAGGGGATTGAATCCAGGCCCCATTCAGTTCCGTAAGCTTTTCTGGCCATCCAGCAGGATGTGTGGGAGGGTACACCTGTATTTCTGTGCCTTGATTGG
>JAQHUG010000060.1:4300921-4313445 GCA_028555095.1 Dicrostonyx torquatus | reverse complement strand
GAGTTTAAATGAATCCAGTTTGTCACGTGGTTATTTCGGGTGCAGCCAGCCGCTGAGCGGGCCAGCGGCTGGGGGCTTGGAAGCTGGGTGCGGGAAACAAACAACACCCACCCCTCTCCCCCCGATTCACAACAAGGATGAATTCCCTGTTGCTGGCTTTCTTTATTCATTCCACCCTGCCCCTCAAGCCTGTCTTTTCATCTGCAAGGTCCTTGGATCCCCCAACACAGCCTGCTTCATGGCAGAGGGGATCTGAGAACCTGCTCCACTGCTGAGGGTACCTAAGAGAGGACAGACCAAGGAAAACTCCCAAGTAAACAGTCAACCATAGCAAAAAATAGACCAAGAAGCCAACACTCTGATGGCCTCATTTGTAGGAAAAGATGGGCAGGCCCATTGCGACTCCTCCAACATCCTGTAAACAACCTGATAACACGAGAATCCAGCAAACACACAACAGGAAGACTTGAACATCCTAACCCAGGAGAACTAGATAATCAACTTTAAACATAACCTTATAAAAATAATGGAGACCCTTAAACAGGAAGTGAAAAACTCCCTTAGAGAAATAGAAGAGAAGACAAAAAGAAAGAATAAATTAATAAATTTTTCAAAGATTCCCAAGAAAAAGCAATCAAGCAGGTAAAGGAAACAGTTTAAGCCTTGAAGACTGAAATGGAGGTAATAAAGAAAACACAAACCAAGGGAAGGCTGTATATGGAAAATCTGGGTAAATGAACAGGAAATACAGTTTCAAATATAACCAACAGAATACAAGATATAGAAGAAATAATCTCAGGCGCTGAAGATACTATAGAGAAAATAGAATCATTGATAAAAGAAAACAGCAAATCCAATGAAATCTTCACACAAAACATCCAGGAAATCTGGGACACCATGAAAAGACCAAACCTAAGAATAATAGGGGTAGAAGAAAGAGAAGAATTCCAGCTCAAAGGCCCAGAAAATATATTCAGCAAAATCATGGAAGTAAACTTTCCCAACGTAAAGAAGGATATTCCTATGAAGATACAAGAAGCTTACAGAACAACAAATAGACTGGATCAAAAAAAATCCCCTCACCAAATAATAATCAAAACAAAAAACATACAGAATAAAGAATATTAAGAGCTGCAAAGGAAAGAAGTCAAGTAACAGATGAAGGTAAACTTATCAGAATTGCACTTGATTTCTCAATGGAAATTATGAAAACCAGAAAGTCTTGGATAGATGTGCTGCAGACACTAAGAGACCATGGATGCAAGCCCAGACCCAGGAAATCTTTCTTTTACCATTGATGGAGAAAACAAGATATTCCATGACAAAAACTGATTTAAAAAAATACGTACCCACAAACTCAGCCTTACAGAAATTACTAGAAGGAAAACTTCAATCCAAGGAAGCCAACAACACCCACAATAGCACAGACATCTGAAAATCATCCACCAACACCACTCAAAGAAGGGAAACACACAAACACTACCACCAAAAAAATAACCGGAATTAACAAGCATTGGTCATTAATATCACTTAATATCAATGGACTCAATTCCTCTATAAAAAAAGCACAGGTTAAGGGAATGGATATGAAAAAAGGATCCAACATTCTACTGTTTATAAGAATCACACCTCAACCTCAAAGACAGACATTACCTCAGAGTAAAGAGTTGGAAAAAGGTTTTCAAAGCACAAGGACCTAAGAAACAAGCGGGTGTGGCTATCCTAATATCTAGCAAAATTTATTTCAAACTAAAATCAGTCAGAAAAGATGGAGATGGACACTTTATACTTATAACAGGAACAATTCAGGAAGATGAAGTCTCAATCCTGAATATCTATGCCCGTAATATAAAAGCACCCACATATGTAAAGAAACATTACTATAACTCAAATCACACATCAAATCACACACACTAATAGTAGGACATTTTAACACTCCTCTCTTACAAATGGACAGATCAACCAGACAGAAACTTAACACAGAAATAAGAGAACTAGCAGATGTAATTAATCAAATGGACTTAACAGACATATATAGAACATTTCACCCAAACAGGAAAGAATATACCTTCTTGTCAGCATCTCATGGAAACTTCTTGAAATTTGGTCATATTCTCAATAACAAAGCAAACATCCACAGATATAAAAAATTGGAGTAATCACCTGTGTCTTATCAGATCACCATGGAGTAAAGATAGAATTTAAGAACAATTCCAGCCCCAGAAAGCCTACAAACTCATGGAACCTAAAAAGTCAACTACTGAACCACCCCTGCGTCAAGGAAGAAATAAAGAAAGAAATTAAAGTCTTCCTTGAATTAACGAAAATGAAGATACAACATACCCAAACCTATGGGACATGTGACAAGATGAAAGCAGTCCTAGGAGGAAAGTTCATGTACTAAGTGTCCACATAAAGAAAATAGATAAAGCTCATATTAGAGCCATAACAGCATACCTGAAAGCTTTAGAAAAAAAGAAGCAGACTCACCCAGGAAGAGAAGAAGCCTGGAAATAATCAAATTGCAGGCTGAATTCAACAAAATAGAAACACCGAAAAAAAATCCAAAAAAAAAAAATCAATGAAACAAAGAGCTGGTTCTTTGAGAAAATCAACAAGATTGGCAAACACCCATCCAAATTAATCAAAAGGCAGAGAGAGAAAACATAAATTAACAAGATCAGAAATGAAAAGGGCAACATAACAGACACTGAGGAAATTCAGAGAATCATTAGGTCTTACTATAAAAGATTTTATGCCACAAAATTGGAAAATGTAAAAGAAATAGACATTTTTTAGATAAACACCATATACTAAAATTAAATCAAGACCAGGTTAACAATTTAAATAGACCTATAAGTCACAAGGAAATAGAAACTGTCATCAAAAACCTCCCAACCAAAAAAAGCCCAGGACCAGATGGTTTTAGTGCAAAATTCTATCACAACTCCCAAAAAGAGCTAATATCTACACTCCTTAATATGTTCCACATAATAGAAACATAAGAGTCATTGCCAAATTCTTTTTATGAAGCTACAGTTACCCTGATACCAAAACCACACAAGACTCAATCAAGACAGAAAATTATAGACCAATCTTAATCATGAACATCGATGCAAAAAATTCTCAATAAAATACTAGCATACCAAATCCAAGAAGACATCAAAAAAATCATCCATTATGATCAACCAGGCTTCATCCCAGAGATGCAGGGCTGGTTAAACATACAAAAAAATCTATTAATGTAATCCATCATATAAATAAGCTGAAAGAAAAAGAACATATGATCATTTCATTAGATACTGAGAAAACATTTGACAAAATTCAAGACCTCTGATAAATGTCTTGGAAGGACTAGGGACACAAGAATCATATCTAAATACAATAAAAGTAACATACAGCAAGCAGACAGGTAACATCAAATTAAATGGAGAGAAACTCAAAGCCATTCCACTAAAATCAGGAACAAGACAAGGATGTCCACTCTCTCCATATCTTTTCAAAATAGTGCTTGAAGTTCTAGCAATAGCTATAAGACAACATAAGGAGATCAAGGAGATTTGAATTGGAAAGAAGTCAAACTTTTGTTATTTGCAGATGATATGATAGTGTACATAAGTGATCCCAAAAACTCTACCAAAGAATTCCTACAGCTCATAAATACATTCAGTGATTTGGCAGGATACAAGATCAACTCAAAAAAATCAATAGCCCTCCTATACACAAAGAATAAAGAAACGGTGAGGAAATTAGAGAAACATCACCTTTCACAATAGCCACAAATAGCATAAAGTATCTTGGAAGTGAAAGATCTATTTGACAAGAACTTTAATTCTTTGAAGAAAGAAATTGAAGAGGATACCAGAAAATGAAAGGATCTCCCATGCTCTTGGATTGGTAGGATCAACAAAGTAAAAATGGTAATTCTATTCAAGGGAATCTATAGATTCAATGCAATCCCCATCAAAATCCCAATAAAATTCTTCACACACCTTGAGAGAAAAATAATCAACTTTACATGGAAAAACAAAAGACCCAAGATAGCCAAAACGATCCTGTACAATAAATGAACTTCTGGAGGCATTAACATCCCTGACTGCAAACACTTTTACAGAGCTACAGCTCTGTAAAACAGCTTGGTATTGGCCTAAAATCAGAGACACTGACCAACAGAATCATATTGAAGACCGAGATATTAATCCACAAACCTATCAACACCTTATTTTTTTACAAAGAAACTAAAATTATACAATGGAATAATGAAAGCATCTTTAACAAATGGTGCTGGCATTACTGAATGTCAACCTTTAGAAGAATGAAAATAGATCCATATCTATCACCATGCACAAAACTCAAGTCCAAATGGATTAAAGACCTCAATATAAATTCAACCACACTGAACCTGATAGAAAAGAAAGTGGGAAGTAGCCTGCAATACATGGGCACAGGTGATCACTTCCTATGTAAAACCCCAGTAGCACAGACAATAAGAGCAACAATGAATAAAGGGTACCACCTGAAACTGAGAAGCTTTTATAAAGCAAAGGACACAGTCATTAAGACAAAAAAGCAACCCACTGAATGGGAGAAGATCTTCACCAACTCCACATCAGACAAACGTGTGATCTCCAAATTACATAAAGAACTCAAGAAACTAGACATTAAAATTCTAAATAACCCAATTAAAAAATGGGTTACTGAACTGAACAGAGAATTTTCAACAGAAGAATTGCAAAGGCCAGAAGATAATTAACGACATGTTCAACTTTCTTAGCTATCAGAGAAATGCAAATCAAAACAACTTTGAGATACCTCATCTTATACCTGTCAGAATGGCTAAAATCAAAAACATAGTGATAGACTATGCTGGAGAGGAGGTGAAGTAAGGGCAACACTCATCCATTGCTGGTGGGAATGCAAACTTGTGCAACCACTTTGGAAATCAGTGTGGTGGTTTCTCAGGAAACTAGGAATCAACCTACCTCAGGATCCAGCAATACCACTCTTGGGAATATATCCAAGATGCCCAATCATACTACAAAAGCATTTGTTCAACTATGTTCATAGCAGCATTATTTGTAATAGCCACAACCTGGAAACAACCTAGATGCCCCTCAATGGATGAATAGATAAAGAAAATGTGGCACATCTACACATTAGAGTACTACTCAGAGGTAAAAAAAACAATGACATCTTGAATTTTGCATGCAAATGGATGGAAATAGAAAACACTATCCTGAGTGAGATAACCCAGACCCAAAAATATGAATATGGTATGTACTCACTCATTAGTGGATTCTAGCCATAAGCAAAGGATATTGAGCCTATAGTTCACAATCCTAGAGAAGCTAAGTAATAAGGTGTACCCGAAGAAAAACATGTATAGATCCTCTTGGAAATTGGAAGCAGACATGATCTCCAGGCAAAAGTTGGGAGCATGGGGGTGGGTGGGCTAGGAGAAAGGGAAGAGGGGGAGAAAGAAGGGAGAAGGGAAGTATTGGGGAGAGCTTGGGGGAGTCTGGTGGTTAAGATGGAGGAAAACGGATATGGGAGGAGGGAAAAAGATATATTAATTAAGGGAGCCATTTTGGGGTTGGCAAGAGGTTTGGCTCTAGAGAGGCTCCCATGTCTCCACGGGGATATCCCCAGGTAGGACCCTAGGCAGTGAAGGAGAATGTGCCTGAACTGGCCTTGTCTAGTCAGACTAATGACTATCTTGAATATCACCATAGAACCTTTGTCTGGCGATGGATGGAGATAGAGACAGAGACCCATATCAGAGCACTGGATTGAGCTCCCAAGGGCCAATTGAAGAGCAGAAGGATGAAGAAGATGAGCAAGGAAGTCAGCACTGCAAGGGGTTTATAAACCTACTGAGACAGTGTGCCTGAGCTAATGGGAGCTCACCAAATCCAGTTGGATTGGGACTGAAGGAGCATGGGATCAAACTGGACCCTCTGAATGTGGCTGATAATTGGGTCAGACTGAGAAGCCAGTGATAATGGCACTGGGATTTGTCTATACTGCATGTGCTGGCTTTTTGGGATCCTAGTCTGTTTGGATACACACCTTCCTAGGCCTGGATGGAGGGGGGAGCGCCTTGGACTTCCCATAGGGCATGGTATCCTGCCCTCTCTTAGGACTGGAGGGGGAAGGGAAAGAGGAGTGGGGAGCGGGAGGGAAGTGGGATGAGGGGAGGAAGTGGAAATTTTGAATGGCATTATTTATAAAGTAATAAAAATAATCTTCTTAAAATAAAATAAAATATAACTTGCCATTGATCAACTCTAATTTCATTATATTGGTTTCTCTGACTAATATACTACTAATATTTTATTTTCTCGGCATGATTGTTAAACATTATCTTATATAATGGTGGGTGGAATTATACTATATCTCAGATTGTCTTCATACCTTTTGTGACTATAAGATAAAAATTGCTGCTAATTTTTATTTGACATTATAAACAAATAATTAAATTTTTCATTATTTATTTTTTGTTTTTATATCCTAACTGCAGTTTCTCCTCCCTTCTGTCCTCTTTTCCTTCATATCCCTCCACAAAACTTCCCTTCCTTTCCCCATTCCCTCTTCTTCCTACATTTCCTTCAGAAGAAACCAGGCCTCCCATGAATATTCATTGGCAGAATTGCCTGACTACTCTGTGTCCCCATCCTTGATGTTTCCATTGCACTATCTTTCTTGCTCTTCCCAGAGGTGTCTTCTCCCATGCATCCCAGTTGTCTTGCCCAGTATGCTCTCACATTCCCCTTCTGCTTGTTCCCTCCTGATACCTTATGTGTCCATTCCCACTAGCCATCCAGATACCTCCCCCTGACAAATGGTTATGTCTGTTCTCTTTCCCATTTATGGTGCGATTCATGTGTTTGTCCATAAATCCCTTCTCTTTACTTCTCTGGGTCTGCATATCATAGCATGATTATCCTTTTTAATGGCCAATATCCACATATAAGTGAGTACATATCATGTTTTTCTCTCTGGGTCTACATTATCTCCCTCAGATTAATCTTGTGTTTGCTGTGATCCTTTGTTGTAAACTCTGGCAGTTGTAGTTCTCTTTGTATACTAAAATATATGTTACTTTTGGTATGGATAAATCCTCTATATATCTTTGTGCCTTTTCCTTTATTTCTTCTGAAGAAATTATTGTAAGTAATATGAAAATAGTTTTCATTGTTTCAAGAGTATTATTTTTCTATGTTCATTACTTCCTCAAATTGAAAAATTGGTCCAACTATTAGATCTAACAGAAATATGATAGCATTCTGTAGGCTGTCACTTTGTCTTGTTGACCATGTCCTTTGCTTTACAGAAACGTCTCAGTTTCAGTAGGTCCCATTTATTTATTGTTGCTTTCAGTGTCTGTGCTACTGGGGTTATATTTAGTTAAGTAATCTCCTGTGCCCATGCATTGAAGGCTATTTCCCACTTTCTCTTCTATCAGGTTCAGTGTGGTCAAATTTATATTGAGGTCATTAATCCAGTTGGACTTGAGTTTTGTGCATGGTGATAGATATGGATCTATTTTCATTCTTCTACTTGTTGACATCCAGTTATGCCAGCACCAAAGTTCAAGATGCCTTCTTTTTTCCATTGTATAATTTTAGCTTCTTTCTCAAAAATCAGTTGTCCATAGGTATGTGGTTTCATATGTGGGTCTTCAATTCATTTTTATTGGTCAACCTCTCTGTTTTTATGCCAATGCCAAGCTGTTTTCATTATTGTAGCTCCATAATAGAGCTTGATATCAGGGATGGTGATGCCCTTGAAAGTTCCTTTATTGTACAGAATTATTTTGGCTATCCTGGATCTTTTGTTTTTCAATATGAATTTGATAATTGTTCTTTCAAGGTCTGTAAATAATTGTGCTGAGATTTTGATGGGGATTGCATCAAATCTATAGTTTGCCTTTGGTAGGAATGCCATTCTTTTATGTTGATGCTAACTATCCAAGAGCATGGAAGATTTTTTTCATTTTCTAGATATCTTCTTAAATTTCTTTCTTCAATGACTTAAAGTTCTTGTTAAACAGGTCTTTCACTTATTTAGTTAGTGTTACTCCATATATCTTATTTGTGGCTATTGTGAAGGGTGAAGCTTCTCTGATTTTTTTCTCAGCTTTGTCATCATTTGCGTATAAGAAGACTACTGATTTATTTTAGTTGATCTTATTCCTTCAATATTACTGAAGGTATTTATCAGCTGTAGGGGTTCCCTGGTAGAGTTTCTGGGGTCATTTATGCATGCTATCATATCATCTTCAAATAACAAAAGTTTGACTTCTTCCTTTCCAGTTTAAATCTCCATGATCTCCTTTTGTTGTTTTATTGTTCTAGCCAGAAATTCAAGAACTATGCTGAATAGACATAGATAGAGTGGACAGCATTGTCTTGTTCTTGATTTTAGTGGAATCACTTTGAGTTACTCTCCTTTTAATTTGATGTTGACTTTTGCCTTGCTTTTACTATGTTTAAATATGTTTCTTGTATCTCTGACTTCTCCAAGACCTTTAGGACTGATTTCCAAAATATATAGATAACCCAAGAAATTAGACATCGAAAGTCCATATAATCAAATCACAAAATGGTGTGCAGAACTAAACAGAGAATTCTTAACAGAAGAATCTCAAATGGCCAAAAGACACTTAAGGAAATGTTCAACATTCTTTGCCATCTGAGAAATGCAAATCAACTCACTCTAAGATATCATCTTACATTTGTCAGAATAGCTAATATCAAAACCCCAATGATTAGCTTTTAGTGGAGAGGACGTAGAGTAAGGTAAAGAAACTTCCATTGCTGGTAGGGATGCAAATTTGTACAACCACTCTGGAAATCAGTATGTCAGTTTCTCAGAAAATTGAGAATCAACATACCTCCAGCCATACCACTCTTGGTCATATACTCAAAGGATTGAACTACAAGGACATCTGTTCATTGATGTTCATAACAGCATTATTTGTAATAACCAGAACCCAGAAACAATCTAGATATCCCTCATCTGAAGAATGGATAAAGAAAATATGGTACATTTACATAATGGAGTACTACTCAGCTGTAAAAAAATATGACATCTTGAAATTTGCATGCAAATGGATGGATATAGAAAAAAAATCATATTGAATGAGGTAACCAGATACAGAAAGACAAATATAATATGCTCTCTCTCATAAGTGGCCATTAGCTGTAAAGCAAATGATAATAAGCCTATAGTCCATGAGCCTAGAGAAGCTAAGCAACAAGGTAAACCTTAGGAAAAACATATATAAATCTACTTGGAAAGGGGAAATAGACAAGATTTCCTCACAAAATTGGGAACAAAGCGATGGGGGCAGTGGAGAGGGCAGAAGGAGAAGGGGAGGGGGAAGGAGAACTTGAGGAAAAGAGATAGTCAAGGTGGAAGAAAGACTGAGATTAGAGCAAGGGAAGAGATATTTTGGTTGAAGGAGGCATTATGGGGTTTGCAAGAAACCTGGCACTAGAGAAATTCCCAGGAATCCATAAGAATGACCCCAGCCAAGACATTAAGCAATGGAGGAGAGTGTGCCCAAACTGGTTTTGCCCTATAGACAAATTGATCAATATCATATATGTCACCATAGAACCTTCATCCAGCAATTGATGGAAGAAGAGGCAAACACCAGCAGCCGGACACTGTTCTGAGTTCTTAGAGTCAGGTTGAAGAGAGGGAGGAGTCGGAATATGGGAAAAGAAATCAAGACCATAATGGGGACAACCACTGAAACAGTTTACCTGAGCTAATGCACACTTACCAACTCTAGCAGGACAGGGAAGGAAACAGCATAGGACCAAACTAGACCCTATGAATGTGGGTGACAGTTGTATAACTGGGGCAGACTGCAGGGGGTGAGTGGGGATATGTGAAAAGAATGGGAAGAGGGGAGAAAGTAGCAACTGGGTTTGGTATGTAAAATGAATACAGATAGTTTGTTTTCTTTTAAAAATTAAAAGATTTATACAGAGAAAAAAGAAATAATATCAAGGTTTTTTGGGGGAAAATACCTGAATCTAGTATCATACAGGCAGGATGTTAATTTTTCCCCATAAACTGTCATATTTTACTATGAAGACATTAATTTAAAGTAGTTTGGGTATTATTAATCTTGCAAATGGATCAACTTGAGAATCTAAAATTCTGTGCCAAATATTTTAGTGTGAAAAAAGAAACAATGTAAGCAATGGTATTATTGCCATTGTTTATTTATAGTAATATAGGATTAAAGCTATTCAACTAACTAAATACATAGTCTATAACATAGGCAGTCAGGCTTATATCAATAAGATCTATATGGATGAAATGAGATACAGTGAACTTTCTGCTATGTAATGTAAAATTAAATTGTGTGATTAAAATTGCTACGGTTAGCTTTTTTTTAAAGAATGTTCTCCTGAAAGAAATATACATACATGTTGTAATTAGGGGGAGAGGTGTGCGGGTTGTATGTTCCCCAGCCGCCGCTGGTCGCCTGCACCCGAAATAACCACATGACAAACTGGATTCATTTAAATACTGCCTTGTCCGTTATCTCTAGCCTTTTCCCGGCTAGCCCTCACCTCATAAACTAACCCATTATAAAAGTCTGTATGTCACCACGAGGTGGGTGACTTACCGGAAGGATCTACGGTACTTCCTTCTGCGGCGGGGGCCTCATGGCAACTGGCTCACTTTCCTTCTTCTCCTCAGAACTTCCATTCTGTCTACTCTGCCCACCTAAGGGCTGACCTATCTTATAAGCCAGGCAGCTCTTTATTCAACCAATAAGAGTAATACAAAATACAGAAGAACACTCCCACATCACATATAGGAAAAGCCTATATCTCTACACTAGCATGCATGTAGAAAACTATTATCTACTTAAGAGTTTGTCCTGTTAAATGTTGCCTAAAATGTTATTAGAGTTTTAATTTGTTACATTATGGGGAAGAGTTGTTCTACCGCATTTTACCCTCAGTGTCATCTTTACATAGCTTCTTAATGGCTTAATGGTACAAGTGGATCATTTCCTCTACAAGAGTTTAATTCTGTGTAATAGTTTTGTCATCTGTAGATTTCCAATTTAAATATTTAGAAACATCACATGATGCCCTATTGCTTAAGTGACTTTTTGTAATTGTTTTGAAAGCTTTAACAAAACATGCCTCAATTATCACTTTTATAAAATTTAAATGGAAAGTAATTTATACAGAATCAAACCCCTGCAAATATGTATATTATTTAGATATCTTGCTCTGCACAGAACGTAAAACATGAACAACTGAAAAAGAATAATTTTATTTTATCTTGTTGGTACCAAGTTACAGAATTCGGAGGTAATGGCCACCAATTTGCACATTTCCCTAATAACTTACTCAAGAATGATATCCAAGAAATTAAAATATATTAAAAATATATTTTGAAAGTCATTTATAAGAATATTAACATGAACACCTTAAAAGCCATATCACAGAGAGACTTGCATATAATTATTTTTGCATAATTACTTATAGCAACAATTTTCAGAAACAATTATATGCCCTAAAATGAAGGATGGATAAGGAAGAATCATATATCTAATGAAAAATTTTGAGCCATTATGAAGAAAGAAAATATACAGTTTGTGGAAAAAATGGATTTAACCTAAGAAAATCATATAAGTGAAATAAGATAGCCATAATAAAATGAGTATTTTTATTTCTCTCATTTGGGTTTCCTTGATGCCACATAAAATAGCCATATAAAATCACATATGCATTCATTAACAGGTATGAAATTGTCATGATGATTGACAAGAAAATAAAGAGGCTAGAAAATAGATGAAAAGCCTTTTTCATGGCGGCGGGTCCTTGTTGAGTGCCACAGCTTCAGATTCACCCGCCCAACTGGACTGGTAAGACCAACCTCTAGCCCCCAGGCGCTCTGCTTGATTGGGAGGCCCCCTCTCCCCTCCCTCGGCTTTTTTGCATCCCACACCCCAAGAGTGTCCCTGGGCAAAGCTCCCCTTTGATGGGGCCCCAGTTCCCCGCGGGAATTGGCCTGCAGCAGGGCTGGGACTTTGGACCAGGGTGGGTCCAGCATAAACCTGCAGGGCTCCAACAGAGAAGCCAGCACTTTTCATGGCAGCCGGTCCTTGGTGAGTGCCACAGCTTCAGATCCACCTGCCCAACTGGACCGGTAAGACCAACCTCTACCTCTGCTCGATTGGGAGACCCCCTCTCCACCTCCCCCAGCTTTTCTGTGTCCCACACCCCAAGAGTGTCCCTGGCAAAGCTCCCCTTTGACGATGCCCCTGTTCCCCGCGGGAATTGGCCTGCCACAGGGCTGGGACCTTGGACAAGGGTGGGTCCAGCATAAACCTACAGGGCTCCAGCAGAGAAGCCAGCCCCTTTGATTGTGGCTGGTCCTTGGTGAACACCACTGCTTCAGATCCCTCCAACTGGAGTGGACCAGAGCAATCCCCTCAGACCAAGCAAGTGACCAGTATCTACTACTAGTTGATCCACCTG
>JAQHUG010000060.1:4279016-4290829 GCA_028555095.1 Dicrostonyx torquatus | reverse complement strand
AATTATAATCTTAAAGCAATCTACCAGCTGATGTTTTTGTCACTTACCTGTGGCCATCTACTTACTGCTGTCAAATTCAGAAGGATTAAAAATATTACTAAAGATTAGCTGTATGAGAACTTCACTTTTTCTAACCATAAATTCTGTCTGAATTAATTCATCAAAAGGATCCTTATCAGCATACTGATAACACATCTGTACAGAAACATTGATACATATTCTTCATTTTAGGAAATTTCCTTAAAAGTAATATTCTATTAATCTGTTACTTTTATGAGCCTACAAATTGCAACTCTGGAATTATTTAAAAATTATCAAACACATTAAAACCATATGAAAGTTCTACATCATGATTTTAAGTATAGAATGGAGTACAAATGTATGAAAACTTGATACATAAAAGTAACAGTTAATTTTGGAGGAGGTTTTTAACTTTTCTTACTTGTCACATTTTATACTGAATATGCCTATGGATAAATGTAAGATGATAGAATTATCAACAAAAACCAAATAGGGTAGGTTTAACCACAAAATATCTATTTAAGAATTTTTGTGTCGGGTCATTCTCTAGAGTAGAAGAACATCCTCATTATTTTCTCTTCATAAGATATAGCTTCAGAGTTCAAGTTTATTTTCTCATAACCAGAAGAGATGAAGGCAAGTGACTATGGTGCACAGAAAGGGCAAATCCACCCAGTTGTTCTAAGAGACCTCACATAGTAACATATGAAAGATTTATAAAATTGTAAAATATTTAATAACAATATTATAAATAAGATCAAAGGAAACACATATAGTTGAAAATTGATTTTCCCATGTTAAATGTTTTTCATTTAGTCATTCACTCATTTCAAAGTCTTATTTTCACTGCCTGTAAAATTATAATAGCAATTTCCATTAAGCAATTTTATTTTATATTGTTTATAACAGATTAGGATTATACCACTTTACCAACTCCCTTTCCTCCCTCCATTACTTTTACTCTCAAGTAGATAGACTCTTTTTCTTTTATTGTTATTCCTATACTTCAATGTGTAGGGTATAAAACTTTGGGGAGTTTTCCCACTCTCACATAAACTTGTCCATTGATATTACCATTGTTTCATTCTGTTTATGCAGCCATTTCTAGAAGAGACTGTTTTACATCAGACTCCCTAGTAGGACACAATATTTGGATAATTTGAGCTGAATATGGCATGCAAGTTTTCTGGATTTTTTTCTCAATTTTACTGGTTTAACATTTTTTCATAATTTCTTTTTTTGTATTCATCATTTTTCATTTATTTTGCATACAAACCAGTTTACCCTCATTATTCTCTACCTGTTTCCTCTCCCCAAATTCTTTCTAGCCCTCTACCCAATCCAGTCCCCCTCAGTCTCCATTCAGATGGAGTAAGGCCTCCCATGGGAGTCAGAAAAGCAAGGCATATGAAGTTGAGGCAGGACCAAGCTCCTCCATCTGCATCAAGACTAAATAAGGCATCCTACTATAGCATGAATAATAAAATCTAGGCACAGATATTGGGATTCAATCCAAAAACCAGAAAAGCAAAGCAGCCAAGCCGCTAAAGAAATCTTATCTCTACCAAGGCTGGGTGACCACAGACTAAGTAGACTAAGCCTCTCTCCCCTTTCACTTTAAATTCTCTCTAGTACTGGATTAAAGACATATGACTCCCTAGTACTGGGATGAAAGTGTAAACCACTACCACCTTTATTGGTTTCTGCATTGGTCTTGTGTAGCCCAGCGTGTCCTTGAACTCACAGAGATCCTTCTGCCTTTGTCTCCCAAATCCTGGAATTAGAGCTGTGTGCCACCACTGCCTAACCTCCAGTGTCTTAAATTTGCCTTTCTAATCATCAGGTAACCGTTATTTATTAAAGCATAAATAAAATATTTATTTATTAAATATTAATATTTATATTTCCCCAGTTTTGTCTAACATAAAAGGATATACTTGCTATAAGAAAAGCTATATACAGTAAGTGCAATAACTCCATATAATATATACAAGCAATAAGTACATAGTCCTTTTGCATTTGACAAATTCAGAGAAAATATTTCATATCTATCCTATTTTGGTGAGTCCAAAATCTTGTACCTAATTTACTTTCTATCATAACTTGCTTTCTATGTCTGGTAAACAAGGAAATCTATAGCTGTCTAGATGTCAACTAATTCAGACATCTAAGAAGGGAATAACTGAGTAAGCAAAAAGTGCAAAGAAGTGACTTTCAAACAATGTGAGTAATGACAGAAATACCTGGCTACCTGAACAGTCACCCAAATTTCCTCTGCAATGATGAGGAATCCATCTTCGGTCTGACACATCATACAGACATTTCTGTGAAACAGTATTCTGAAAGCCTCCTTTTCTTGACAATGTTTGGAAGTCACTTTCTTTTGTGTCTTGTTTGTCCAATTAGGACAGCATACTATCAGCAGATGAGGCATGGGCAGTTTCTTACCCAGTGTCTTTTGTCAAAAAGGAAACAAACTTTATGTGGAGTGTCTCTGATGCCCATTATTTTCCCTAAAGTAGATTGATTAGTGCTGCCAGGAACAGACTTGTCTCATTGTCATAAAAAGGAAGAACTTAGGATATAAAGACATCTTAAATGTCATGTTTTATAGATCTCTGAAGTGTTTAATGATGACCTGTCTATATAAAATATATCTTTGCTTGACCTTGAAAACAAACCTAATGTGACTATAAGTTTGATTATCATAGGTGACTAATTACTAACCTGCATTTCCTTACAACCCTAATCAGTTGGTAATAATAATTTTCAAGGACTAGAAATTTGCATTACATTGACAAATGAATTATATAGGTTATAGTACCTTGAATAAAAGTATAAGTATATGTACAGTATGTTCTACCAAAATTAATCACAATATAAAAAATTTGTATACAATGTACAAAATTTCAATCCAATGTAAAACAATTGAAACTAGTAGTTGCTTTTTAAAAGTAGATTTCATAATCTATCTTTTTATCTTATTATACCTATATCATTTTTTTTCTTTTCAGAGTAGATTCAATAATCTACCCTTTCATCTATCATACCTATACCCCCTTTTACCTTTTCATAAGAAAAGAGAAATCAATTTATTTTGTTCAGCTTTTTCCTGATCATTGCCAATAATAACTTGTAACTAATCCCCTAAAAATGACAAATATCCATAATCCATTGAATGACCAAATACTACCCAACCTACCTCTTGGGAATGCTGGTGTCAATATCTTAAATTTACTTCCTGCACTCTGGAGACAAAGGTATCTTTATGGGATCCTGAAAAGAAAAAAAATTGGTTAATTGTCAAATCCTCAGAGAGGTAACTGTGCAATTTTTGTCCAATATATACATAATGGGAAATTGCAGAACTTGTCTCAAGTTCTGGTAAGAGTAGTCTGTTAGGCTAGATATCTCAGTTAGCCACCTCAAAATTATTCTGAGCAGTTTGTAGTCTAAAAATGATCCTTAGTGTGGTGTTTATCAGCCTAGTAGTGTCAACATAGTCCTGGAGGAATAGTTATTGTAAGACCCCATCCTCTTAATGGAGACTTCAAAGGTTGCTATTAGGCATGCTCATGGTTCACTGAAGAAAACTGATAGAGACTCAAACCCAAAACCATGTACAGAAATGTAGATGAAACTTTCTTCTAGAGTTAGTTAGTACTCTATATGATCATTAATATCATGATCAAAATTTTAAAATATTTATAAATAAATATTAAAATATCATAATTATATATATGCATATAGGAGTCTTATACCTTAAAATAGCTGTCAAAGGTTAATATAAAGCCAAAGGATTATGAGACTAGTAAGTGTAGATGATTACAATAATGTAGTCCCACACCAGATCAGAATGGAATATAATAATGGGTTCTTTATTTAGGGGTAGATTCACAGATACAGTCCACTGCATGAGCGGGGAGCAGGAACTGAATCCAGCAGCCAAGAGAGAGCTGCACAAGCCTTACTTCTGCATTTATAATACAAGGAGCCACACTCAAGTGGGCCGGTATCTTAAAGGCTATAGCTGATGGAGTTTCAATAGCACGTCCACCTTTTTTCTAAATAAGGAAGTTCCAAGCCCAATGAAAAATATATACAATGAGAACACATATCAAGTAAAAAATTAGAATTTCAACCAGCATAAAGAATATAAAACAATAAATATACACTAAATGCTTGAATAATTATCCTAACTTAAGGAGTATAAATCTCATATTAAAATGGTTTAGCTAAGTCATGAGAGGAAAGTAACTATGACTTTCTAGTCATAAAGCCCATTGAAGACCTAAAAAGGGAACTAATATTACTTGAGTAAGCAGGAAGTACAATCAAGCAACTTCTAAAAGGTGCAAGAAATGATAGTGACAACCAGCTACCTGGGCAATCACCCCAAGTCTCATTTGCAACATTGGAGCAACTAACTTTGGCTAAGGTCTAGAGTAACTGACAGACCATTTTCAGAGGTAGGAAATGTTTCAAAACTGTTTTACCCTGTTGTGGGTCCATATTTTATATAAGATATTTACAGGCAGGCATCCTGGCCATGCTTAATTTCCTTGGCAGCTACAGACCTGCCAAACAAGCCAACCACAAGAGAAAGTCCAGAAGGTATGGCTCTTTCCCTTTATTATGTTGTAGATCGCCTGGGAAGAACTGTTGATTCCAAAGCTGATGAATTAAATTGCAGTTGTTTCACTAGCCCCATGTCCCCCAGAAAAGGAATATTAATGAGTATTCCACCTTGGTTTACCTGGGGGATAAGTGGTGTTTTGGTATAATAAACATGGGTAGATCTTCAGGAATGAGTGAAACCTGAGATGCCCTTCCAAGATGACTGTGTGAACTGTGTCTCGTTATTTTCTCACACCTCTGTACCGGTCGAGTTAAGGAAAAAATAGTTTCTATGTTGGGGCCATGGACCCTGATACCCTGTCTTGGCAAGGTATGACACATCTTTATTCTTGAATTCTGCTTGTCAAAAATGGACACCATGCAATTTGTCAGTGGTCAAGGCATGGGCAGTTCTTTGCCCAAATACGAATTTTGCCACTAAAAATAAGTGGAGTGTCTTCATTGCTCAACATTCACTAGGGAACAGATCCTTGCTTCCAGGAGCAATTGTGTTTCACATCAACAGAACCCCAAGTTATTTAAACGCCATATTTGAGATTTTTTTGAAGTGGTTGAAGCTTGCATATCTATGTAAAATGCAATCTCTATGAATCCAAAGAACTTGATTAGTCTAACTATAAATAAGACAAACATGGATGAATATTGATCTATAATTCTTAATACTTATATAGCTTAAAAAGTAAGGAATCATATCAAAAGATTAAACAATCTTCAAGTAACTGTGGATCAAATGAGGACAATGAACTCAAAATGCAAATTATGTATATGTATCTTGATCAGAGGTAGAACTGTATAGTGCAATATGATAAATATACCCTAAAATTGTATTATTATACAAAATGCCTTAAACAGAGGTAAAAACATGCATGCATAAAATATGACAAAATAACTTCGCAAAGGTGCACAAATATTAAAACAGAAATAAAAGCATATTCAATATAACAAACGTAATTTGAATTTTTATCAATATATAAGAATCTATAACAATGCAAATTGTCTACAAATAATAACTCATAAGTATTAACTCTATTATTCACTATTATTATTAGTGTGAGTAAGCTCAAACTAATCTACCTACTATCCCATCCAATTTCCCCTTTATTTTATTTAAAAGAGACCCCTGAGCATACATATTTTCCACCCCAACACCCAATCACATACCAGTTAAAATCAACCATTAACTGATGTCCCTAGCACTGATGACAAACTTTGTTAGGAGGTGGGATATCATCTTCTAGAGTTACTTCCAGCTGTCATTGGGGTAATGTTCTTTCTATGGGATCCTGTAAATCTAAAATGATGGTTAAGTTTCAAGATTACTATCTGGTATAATTTCAAATAGTCCCTGAGTAATCAGTGGGTTTTTTGAAATTCTCATTTGAAATTCTGGTCAGAACATTGTAAGAAGGTATATCATTTCAGCTAATCAAGTTGGATTCATTTTGAGCAATTAGTACCTAAAACCAATCTTATCATGATGTGATATCAACCAAGTGGAATCATTGTAGTAGGGCCCCATATTCTTCTTGGAAACTTCAAAGATTACTGAAGGAAAATTGTTTATTGTTGATAAAATTATTCATGTAGGCATATATTCAATGAAAGTTATGATAGAGACAAAAATATTTATGAGGAAATGTAATTTTTCCTAAAGTCTTTCTTCTTTCTGCAGCATACCAGATCGCTGATGATATGAGACAGAAACTAAATTTTTCTTATACCAACATGTTTGAATTTAAGGAAGGATATCCATATCCAAATCTAGTTTTGATTTTGAAATATATATATAATAAATATATATTATATACATATACAGGTAAAAAATTGTACCATGCAGATACGTGTCACCATAAATCAGATTTCTCTTTACTTGTTAATTCTTTCTGGATATTTATTATTTCTTCTTTAGCCATCTAGATGTCCAAGGTCTCTTGACGTTTTGTAGATGAGTATTTTCCTGCAAACATAAGAATAGAACCTTGCCCCAACCCTTATGAGATTTATTTTTTACCTGTATGATTGATGCCTCTATGGATGAGCTGTCATTTCTTTCTTAATAGGTTTCTCTTTCTAAAACCTAATCTTTATTAAATGTGATGGTATCCATAGCTTTTCATCTTCTGTAGAAACAAGAGTGAAACTCCTTCCTCATAATGTTTAAATTTCCTCAGTAGTAAAAGCTGCTATAATTTTTGCTGCATCTATTCCTGGACAAGCTTCAATTTTTCCTCTATAATTAATTCAGAAACATTTTCCACATAATTTTTTAAGTTTTTACTTGGTTTATATGGTTAAAAAGATCTATTATAAGATAATATCTGCATTTTCCATTAAACTTTCTGGAGGGGAATTTCTGGAGGGCAATATGACTAGAATGCCATTAAGATTTGGATCCACCTGATCCACAGATGCCTTCTTTACTTTCTATTCAACCAAACATAATTCCTTCTCAGCTTCAGCTGTTAATTCCCTGGGACTATTATATCTTTGTCACAATTTAAAGTTTTGTTTAAATGAATTTTTAGATCAGGGGTTATCCCAATAGCCACTCATAGACTGGAAATGTCCCCTAGTAATCTTTGAAAGTCAAATGAGAGTCTGAAATCAGTCTCTCCTTATTTGTATTTTTTTTTGTTCTAATTTTCTGTAAACCTATTTTATAACCTAGGTAGCTGATAGAATCTCTTCTTTGTATTTTTTTTTCAGGAACAATTTGTATTCCCCATTTAGGCAAAACTTCCTTTACTTCTCCAAACATTCTTTCTAAATTTGAATCAAATAACAAAATGCCATCCATGTAATGGTAAATTAAAGATTTAGGAACTTGTTTACATATTATTTCCAATTTCTGACTTGTAAAACATTGGCCCAGGATGAGGCTATTGATTATTTCCTGTGGGATGATGATCCATTGATCTCCTAGTAGGCTGGGAATTATAAGTAGGCACGTTTAGGGCAATTTTTTCTCCGTTCTTTTTATGTAAAGATATAGTTATAGGTAAAGGCTGTTTGTTTGTCCCCAGCTGCTCAGACCCAATATTTTCACACAGAAACAATATTAACTGTAATACTGTTTGGCCAATAACTTAAGCACATTGCTGACTAGCTATTACATCTTAAATAACCCATTCCTATTATTTTGTAATTTACCTCGAGGTTTGAAGTTTACCAGTATATTTCTGGCTGGTGGCCAGAATCTGTCTCATTCAATGCCTACATGTCATTTCTTTGACTCTGCCTTCTTTTCTCCTCTGTCTCTGCTTGGATTCCTGCCTTGCTATAATATGCTATGCCACAGGATCAAATTAGCTTTATTATTAACTCATGGTAATAAAACATATTCACAGTATACTGAGGGGAATCTAATACCATATAATGAAGAAACGATCTTTTAAATCAATAACCATATGTGGCCATGCTTTAGGTAACAAGGAAGGCAAAGGAATTCCAGATTATAGAGGGCCCATAGGTTGAATTACCTTATTGACAGTTCTTAGATCTGTCATCATTCTCCATTTACCAGATTTCTTTTTAGCAACAAATACAGAATTGCAAGGACTGATTGATTCTTCAACATGGTGAGCATCTAGTTGCTCCTGTACCAGCTGTTCTAAATCTGCAGTTTCTGTTCTTTCAAAGTCCATTGTTTAACCCATATTGGTTTCTCAGTTAATCATTTTAAAGGTAGGGTCATTGGTACCTCTCAGGTTTTGGTAGTTATTCTGTGTTCTTTTACAGCCTGAATGACTAGTGACCTTTTTATATTACTTCATAATATCCTTCAGGAATTTTAATCTGGGTATTCCATTGCTGCAGTATTCATAACCCCATATATTCACTGCAATATTAGCTACATATGGCTTCAGCCTTCCTCTCTGTCCTTCTGGCCCTGTGCATTCAACTCACCTTGTGCTTCGTTTTACTTGATATAGGGTTCCCATTTCTAGGAATTTAACATTACCTTTTGAAGAGGCCAATTTGTATGCCAAGGTTCTGGAGAAGTGATACTTATGTCTTCGCCTGTTTCTAGTAATCCCCCAATTATAATGCTATTTTTACAAGCTATTGGCTTTGGTGTTTGGCCATTTATAGCAACAAAAAAAGCCTCTGCTTCCTATGCTTCCTATTTCCTATTGCATTTTTTGATTCATCCTCCATATTTATTCCATCATCCAGAACAATATTTTTTTTTAAAATTTACCTAGTGAAACATGTCCTCCATAGTGACTGGGGATGACTGGACCATGTTTGACTTGGGGGCCTGTGAGAGCACCCCCCAAGGATTTTCCTGATGGTATCAGTTTGACTTCTCTGTCTTTTGTTGATCTGCCTTTGCCACATCTTCTATATAATCCAGAATGTTGGTACATGTTATTTTTGCCATTCCCAGGAGAGACATTATTTCTAGGAATTCCTTGTCTACAATCCCTTCTTTTCTACCACAATAAAAATATTTTGCATTTTGATGTCTCCTCATACATTTGGAAATTGTTTCTCCTACCCTGGCTTCATATTATATTGTATTATATAATATACTCAGTATTATAGTCAAATGTTTCAATGTTTATTGTGTGCAGGATCCATTTATCCATTATTGCTGATCTACCCTTTAAACGTCCAAGTATTAATTGCTTTTTATGTTGGATTTTTAAAGTCCAGAGATTCAATAATTACTTGTCTAGCTTCTGGGTCTGTTACTCATATTTTTACATCTTTAGTTAATCTTTGTAAAAAGTCACTAAAGGGTTCTCTCTGGCTCTGTTAATCCTGGTATATGATTCAATTCTTTTTTCTAGCTCTTGAATCCTGTCCCAAGCATAGGGACAAGATTTGTTCATCATCAAGAGCTTGAGACTATGGGTCAGCATATGTTTCCTCTCCAAGACTCTGATCTTCAGAAGCATCAAGTCCTTTTGCTTTTTCCTGTTTTTCTAAAAATTTTGCCTTTTCTCACACATAGCATTTCCACACTTGTTGTGGCCTGTATTCCACTGAAATTAACTGAAGTCAACCATGTGGGGTAGACTTATTGCTAGAAGCATATGTCTTTATCACCTTCTTAACAAATTCTGAATGCCAGCCAAAAGATATTGGAGGAGGCTGCTTCTGGTTCCCAGATGCTCAGCCCCAAAATAATCACACAGAAACTATATTATTTAAACCACAGCTTGACCCATTAGCTATAGTTTCTTATTCGCTAACTCTTATAACGTAACCCATTTCTAATAATCTGTATATTGCCAAAAGGCTGTGGCTTACCGAGTAAAGTTCTGGGTGTCTATGTCCAGCAGGGCTACATGGTTTATCTCTCCTATGTCTCCTTTCTTTCAGCAGTCAGTTTAGTTCTCCTGTCTAGCTAGGTTTTGCCCTGCTATAGGTCCAAATTAGTCCTTTATTAACCAATGGTGAGGGGAATCCCACATCAATAAGATACTAACTAGTTCTAGCTTAATTTCTTCTAGATCACTCATTCCTATAGGTATCCACCTATCTTCTTTGAAACCTTTTGGCCACTTAGAACTTAAGGCATTTTAGAGTTGATTTCAGGGTAGTTAGCCAAAACACTAAGTAACCTCTGATAAATACTGGTGATGTTAAATCTTGTCCTTGTACCGTCTTTCTCTCATCATCAACTCCAATAATTTCCTCAATCATTTTGACTATGGCTATTTGTAAAGAGAGAATTTCTTGACATATATATATTTCTGGTGATTACATTGAGGCACCTAGCCTCTTATCCTTATTCTGTGCATGTGATTGCAAGGTGTGAAGTTTTTCCTTTAAAGCTAACATCTCATCCTTGGACATTATTTGTATAGCATGTAAATTACCTTCCTGGAAAGATCTATCTGCTAACTTGTTATAACTTTTTACCAGATTTCAGTTGTCAAATTCAAATATATAAATTCTATCAGATAATTGCTCAGTACCCTTTGACATGGTTTGAATATTCTCTGTCAAATTAATGTTATCTTTTACAATAGTATCAATTTTCAGGTAACTTGATTTTCAATGATATTAATCCTGTCAGATAGCTGTTCATAATACTGTATCATTTCTGAAAATGCTTCATTTTTGCCTCTGTTATCAAACCAATTTCTTAAGGATATAATATGAAAAATAAAACTTATTCCCAATTTCTAATAAATGGATGTATCAGAAAAACCATGTAAGCATTGCAGAATACAATCCATAAGAAAGCATAAGAAAAAAGGATGTTAAATCCTGAATGTAATATTGTCTGTAATTATATAACTTGAAAATTTATTGACTTATTTATTAATCAATAGTTACCTTTGTCATGAGAATTTGGTAATTTGTTGTAGGTGTAACAACTGTCCAGCAGGTGTTGCAGTTGCAGCCTCATAGTAAAGAGGTGCAACTGGCAGCAGCATGAACAGTCCTGCACCTCTTTGTTTTCACTTGTTGGTGCCTGGTTAAATATGCTTTGCTTGACAAATTAAAAGCAATTAAATCAATTCTGTATATTGAGCAAGGATCCCAAAGCTCACAACCAGGGAGTACAAACTAGAAGTCGCTAGGTGTAGCAGGGAAAGCTGCAGTGTGAGGTGGGGAGGATTCTGGAGCCTGGAAAGTTTTCAAGTGACCATTCTTAGCTCTACTGTGGTGGAGTTTTACAAAAACCACTTAGTAGGTAAAATCAAGCCAGGCAGGCAGGGGTGGAAGACCTTCTGGGCCATGGACCTTTTGGGCCTTTCAGACCAGTCCACCTGGTAGGTGTGGAATTGGGATCCAGATGGACACCAGATGAAATTGGATGCTAAAAAGAAATCCCATACAATTTCAGAATTGAGTATAATAAAGGGTTACTTATTTAGGCGTACACTCACAGCTCTGCATGAGCAAGAAACAAGAACTGAATCCAGCAGCCAGAAGAGAGTGAGTGCACAAATTTCATTGGCATTTATAGTATAAGAGGCTATGTTCAAGTGGGCTGGAATCTTAAAGGCTATGGCTGAAGAGTTCATGCAGCAGGGTAGACTCATAGATCAGCAGCCATCTGCACAAGCAGGGAACAAGAACTGAATCTAGCAGCCGAGAGAGTTACATAAGCTTTACATCTGCATTTATAGTAAAAGAGACCATACCCAAGTGGGCTGATATCTTAAAGGCTATAGGCTGATGGAGTTACC
>JAQHUG010000060.1:4258678-4278117 GCA_028555095.1 Dicrostonyx torquatus | reverse complement strand
TAGGATTGTGCAGTATACTGTAAAATTCTTTATATTATACTAAGCAAAAAATGTTTCATTTACTTAGAGACATATGTCTCTGTTTTTGCAGGTATACCCACAATGCCTATATCTTCTAGTAAATGTGTGATTACAGAATTATCCTTTTCTGAATTCAAAGCAGTTGCCCATTAAAAACCTGAATAGGTATCATTGGTGTAGTGTACATATTTTAGTTCTCCAAATTCTACAAAATGGAACATTTTGAAATGCCTGATTTCATTTCTTTGAGTACCCTACATATTACTTTCTGTATATAATAGTATTTGATTTTATAAAGAATCATGTAATTGAAAAGTCTTTTCTAAAACTTTTGACATTTAAATGATTTTTGTGAAAATTTGAAGCCTTCAACACATTTACAATCATCAACTGATCAATTTTGGATTACCTTGTGATAGTGGACCTAGCACACCTGTATGGGATCAGATGTGTGTGTAATGTATATAGGATTATATCTTGTACCTGAAAATAATAAAGTCAATTCTGTATCATCTGGAATAAATTCAGTAGTTTCAATATACAAAACAACTCTTTCTGCATATTGCAAATCAGTAATGATGTTGAGAGGCTCTTTGAAATCCCTTAGTACCATGAGAATAGCATATAATTATGACTTTTAGACACAATCATAAGGGCTTTGTTACACTTAACTTAAATTTTCTGATGTATAAGCGGACTTTCCCAATTTCTTTCCATCAGTATAGAATGTAGGGATCCCAGTGGTGCCACATACCCTAAATCTTAGCTCTCAGGAGACTGATGCAGGCAGATCTCTGTAAGTTTGCAGACAGTCTGTTTTATAAGAGCTAGTTCCAGAAAAGGCTCCAAAGCTACAGAGAGACCCTGTTGCGAAAAACCAAAAGACAGGAAATTCTCTTTCAAAATCAGGTGATAATTTCCTGGGATCATTTAATTGCTTGTCACCATCTAAGGTTTTGTTTAAATGAGTCAGTTCATCAGGTTCAATCTGAATAGTGGGTCATAGCTGTACGAGTGTTTAGGCTTTATGTAGTTTGTGTTGTTGTTGAACTCTAACTTTAACCCATGGTGGTCCAGTAAGATAGAAGAGTTCATTCCAATATTTTTGTATCTGTTGAGATTTGCTTTATGACTGAGTATGTGACTCATTTTAGGGAAGGTTCTTTGATGTGCTGGGAAGAAGGGATATTCTTTTGTGTTTGGGATAAATGTTCTGTAGGTATCTGTTAAGTCCATTTGAGTCATAACATCTGTTATTCCCCATATTTCTATGTTAAGTTTCTGTCTGTAAGACCTGTCCACTGGTAATAGTGGAGTGTTAAAGTTCCCCACAATTAATGTTTTGGGTTTGACATATGATTTAGACTTTAGTATTGTTTCTTCTACAAATGTGTGTAACCTTGTATTTGAGGCATTAATGTTCAGAGTTGGGACTTTATCTTGATAATTTTTTCCTATGTTGAATAGGAAATATCATTCTTCATGTCTTTTGGTTAATTTTAGTTTGAACTCTATTTTGTTATGTATTTGGGTAGCTACCTGACTTCCTTCTTAGGTTCATTTGATTGAAAAATCTTTCCCCAACTCTTTACTCTGAGGCATTGTCTGTTTTTAAAGATTAGGTGTGATTCTTGTATGCAGGAGAAAGATGGATCTTGTTTCTATATCTGTTCATTTAGTCTATGTCTTTTCATTGGTAAATTGAGTCCATTGATATTAAGAGATATTATTGATCTGTGATTGTTAATTCCTGTTACTTTGTGGCTTGATGTTGGTGATGGTAGTGTGTGTTTCCTTTCCTTTGGTTTTGCTGTTGTGAGATTATCTACTGCCTGTGTTTTCATAGATGAAATTGGGTTAGTGTAGTTGGAATTTTCCTTCTAGTACTTTCCATATTGCTGGAATTTTGGATAGGTAATGTTTAAATATGGTTTTGTGATGAAATACCTTGTCTTTTTTTTCTGTCTGTGCTGATTAAATTTTGCTGGATAAAGTAATCTGGGCTGGCATTCATGGTCCTTAGCATCTGTAAAACCTCTCTCCTTCAGAGTCTCTATTTAGAAGTTAGGTGTAATTCTAATAGGTCTGCCTTTATATGTTACTTGAACTTTTTCTTTTGCAGCTCTTAATATTCTTTCTTTATTCTGTATGCTTAATGTTTTGATTATTATGTGGCAAAGAGATTTCCTTTTGGCCCAGCCTATTTGGTGCTCACTAAGCGTCTTGTACTTTTATAGGCATGTTCTTCTCTAGGTTGTGAAAGTTTTCTTCTATGATTTTGTCTAATATGTTGCCTTTGTTTTGAGCTGATATTCTTCTCCTTCTTATATGCCTATTATTGTTAGGGTTTTTTTAATGCTATCCCAGATTTCCTGCCTATTTTGTGTCAGGAATTTATTGAATTTAACATTTTTTGACTGATTAATCTGTTTACTCTATCATATCTTCAACTCCTGAATTTCTCTCTTCCATCGCTTATATTCTGTTGATTAAACTTGCATATGTATTTCCTCTTTGCTTCTCCAGATTTTCCATTTCCAAAATTCCCTCAGTTTTTGTTTTCTGTATTGTTTCTACTTAGTTTTCAGGTCTTGAACTGTTTCCTTCACCTGCTTGATCTTTTTTTTTTTCTCTTTTGTCAGCTTTCTTTTCTTTCTTTGTGTGATTTACTGATTTCTTCCAATTTTTTGTTTGTTTTCCTTTGACATCTTTAAGGGAATTTTTCATTTCTTCTTAAGAGTCTCTATCATCTCTTATAAAGTAATTTTTACTTCTGTTTTCACTGCACTGGAATCTTCAGGTTTTACTTCCATAGGATCACTGGGTTCTGGCTGTGTCATATTGGTCTTTCAGTTGTTTGAATGTATTCTTACACTGGTGTTTACTCATTTTTTTCTTCAAACCAGTATGGCTTGTGCCTGTACCTATTCTTGCAACTGTTGTGGTTTGCATCTGTGCCTAGGTAGCTTGCTGGAGTTACAGAGGAGGGCTGGCCACAGGGAAGATGTTCAGGTGAGTGGGGTTGGGCAGTAGAGTATGTCCTGACAAAATTATGTAATCTGTCATGAATTTGCATATCATCCTTGCTCAGGGGCCATATCTGTATTGTTCCAGTGTTAGTATATGTGCTGCCAAAGTGAGCACAAAAGTATCTTTTCTGTGATCAAGCCTCCCTCATTCCAGAAAATATTATGTAAGATGTCACAAAAGGGAAACAAACAGTAGGACTCAACTGTAGACCAGCAACCAGGAAAATTACCAGAATAGTAAAATATGCAAAGTGGTGCAATAAGTTTCATTCATATGCTGATGGTTAACAGCAGCTATCTAATTGGTGTTAAGGCCCAGGAAGCAGGAGGGAAATCATGGTTGGTACTGGAAACCTATCCAGCTTTCCTGTGCTAGAAAATCATCTGCTATCACCATGATGCTAGATCAAGGTAAGTCCTTACTACACTCGAGACATTTTCTTTTAACTCACTTATAAGTGTTGCTATCACCTCATCACCAAAAAATTCTTCTTTTCATTAAATGAAGACCTACTAATGAAAATCACACTGGAAACCATTCAGAGATCTATAAACGGTGGTGAACCACAATTGATATATCTGTGGTGGGGGACATTTCTGTATTCTGCCAAACATGTTTCAAATAAATGTTGATTGGCCATGCAGGAAGTATAGGTGGGCCAACCAGACAGGAAGTAGAGGCAGGGCAATGAGGACGGCTGGGAAAAAGGAAGCTCTGCCCCCACTCATGCCCAGTCCACCAAAAAAGCAGGATGTAAGCTGCTCCACTGAGAAAGGTACAGAGCCATGTGGCTAACATAGATAAGAACAATGGGTTAATATAAGTTATAAGAGCTAGTAAGAAGCCAGAGCTAATGGGCCAATTAGTTTATAACCTAATGCAGACTCTCTGTGTGATTTTTCTTTGGGGCTTGCTGGCTGTAGGTTACTGGGCAGGGCAGAAACCCCAACAAGCTGTCCTTCATGGTACATATCTACTTGACAGCTCTTCCTTATGTGGTTCAGGGCACACCATAGAAGAGTGCACAGAATGACTCTTAGTTTATTTTTAAACGTTAAACCATCAAACCAAGTACCTGGAATATGTTAGGTATTCAAAAATGTCAGTTTGCTTTTAGCCACCAGATGTGTCTAAATAGCATTGTTTAAATGCATAGAATTGTGTAAATGGTTTGCATTTCAATTTTATCTTATTGTATCACACTATTCCATTAACTTTAGGAGACTTTCTTTAAAGTATATGATCTGTTGTTTATGATTTATAGAGAATAATTATGTATTCTTCACTATAAAGCCTTGTTGCCACTATTGAAAACATAAGTACATTTATATTTCTGTCTATATGGACAAACTAAGATTATCTCATTGTATTAAACCTAGAACCCTATTGATGAATAAATAATACAGAAAACAAAAATTAAATATTTGAATCATACTTAGACAGCTTGTAGAGATAAGCCATACAAAAACCATCGAATTTTACATAATTATTTCATACCTTGTTTCTTACTCAAACTATACACAGTAATAATCTCTGCCAAGTGGAAACATAAAATTAGAATTTTATAATCCAATAAAAATTTTGTAATGTGTTGTTATTACTGTCATCTTAAAATATAATCCAACAACATGTAAGGGCTCTCCAAAGTATTTAAATTAACTTCAACAAGAGAGGGAAAGTGTAATTTTAGCTCTACCAAGAACTATATATTTTAAAATGTTCAAGTAATCACTTCCATATCAAAAATAATTTTAACACAATGAATTAATTTTAAGACATCATATTTCATACAATGATGTAGTTACCATAATATACTAACAGTCAGCTTGCTGTTTGAAACCCAAGCAGTCCTCAATTACATTGAGAAAAGATTCAGAAGAAATATCAGCCATGTTTCTTAGCTTTAAGTAGTTTAAAATTTGGGCTGGAATACATATCATTGAACGAGCACTTGTTTACCATGCTGTATGTTGAAATTTTAGCATTGAAAAATAGTTTGAAATCTAATTTAGAAGGAAGGATTGCATGATTAAAACATGCTATACAATCAAGCAATAGTTTAGTGACTCAAGTAAGCTATGTAATTTGAACTTAAAATATTACTGTAGTTTGATGGAAGGAAAATAATCTTCTAGCAACCAAAAAGAATGCTGAATTTTGTTGAAAAATATGGAAGTCCCATAAGCAAGGGGGATGATGCACTTATAAAACCAAAAGCATGGAAGAAGCAAAGTCATTAACAGACAATTGAATGTAGTGCAACATTATGGAAGGAGCAAAAGAGCACATGTCAGTGTAGATGCAAGCTATAGAATTGGATTAGAACAATTTTAAAGAACAGAACATAAACAAAATAGAATCAATGTCTCCTTTTGATATTATTCTATGGAAGACATGAACATATATCTATTTAAGCTAGATAGGGAACCAATGACATACTACAGTAAGGATATCTCCATAGCCTAATTGTCCTTTTGTTGTTTTTTGTTTTGTTTGGTTTTCAAGACATGGTTTCTCTGTAGCTTTGGAGTATGTCCTGAAACTAGCTCTTATAGACAAGGCTGGTCTCGAACTCACAGAGATCCTCCTGCCTCTGCCTCCCAAGTGCTGGGATTAAAGGCATGAGCCACCACTTCCCTGCTCCCAAAGCCTAATTGGCAAACCAATAAATTTATTGACTTTATTTGCAGGAATATAAGCGAGGGATTACTTAACAGAAGCAGAAATGGCTCAAAGACTACTTCAATGCCAAAGAACAGTACAACAGAAAAGCTGGAAATCAGAAACACACTGCACAGCTTGTAGGCAGAGGGAAAAGTGTACTGTTCAGATAGTTTGATTATTCTGTACTCTTCAGGAAGTCCTGCTGGACTCTACTTCTAGTGAGTTCTTCTGTCTCTTTCTTCTAGGCAGTTTTGTTCATCTCTGTGTCTTCGATGTACTTCAGCTTGTTTGAGCATCTTCTAGGTAGGCCAGGTTGTGTGTGAGAATCTCTAATCAGTTCTTATGGTATATATATATATATATATATATATATATATATTTTATCTAAAAGGAAATTGTTTCACAGCATATTTTAGGAAATATCATAGAATGAGGTACATAACCCAAAATTTTTGCACTTATTCACAGTTCTCTAAAAAGAAAAGTATGACAAAATTTAATTTATTTGCTAAGTGAACTATAGAACCTATTTCAAAAAATATTTGTCATTAAAATGTCTATTGTTTTTTATATTTACTCTTTTTGTCTGTATATAAGTGGGATGATGCATGTGTCACTTTGTTGTGTGGAAGACAGATTCCTTGAACTCAAGTCTTCAGACACAGCTTCAAGTGTAATCCATGTAATTGGATCCTTTGTTTTTAGTCACCTTAATTTTGTATCTGTAAAATACATGCACTATATATTGTAAAACTAACATTTTGATAACAAATAACTTCCAGGAGGAAAATAGAATAAAATAATTTCATCTTATTGGCTGTTATTTGTTTTTGTATAAACAATGGTCATATTATAACACATGTCTTTTTTTTATAAAAACTTTACTCAAACTACTAAAAGGATGAAAGGAATATGAAATCATCAAATGACTCCATCCCATATTACAAACAGAGTCTGTCTTAAATGATTCAGAGAAAACACTTCAGTGATATTTTGATGCATAAGCAGGTGTAGATGTGAGATACTGTTTCTTTAACACTTTATCATTTTATGACATTTTAATTTCCCAGTGAGTATGATTAATATTACTTGGAAATAATTTATCACTAACACTAATTCAAATGGTAGATCATCTCTAAAAATCAGTTGGCAGTGAACCTGATATCCTGCTGATGCCCTACCAATTTAATGCATTAACATACTCTCTCATTAATACTATGTTTATCCTTGTTGACAGATATCACATTTCCTGATTTTCAAGAGTACGTCCCTCTAGTTCAAAGACATCTTGGTCTTTAGAAAAATAAATTATGCTAAGGAAAGAGATGGATAGATGCAAGCTTGTTTTTGTCAATATGTTTAAAATAATCAAAAGTTGAAGTGTTCCTGTGGTGTTTCTTTTGCTATGAAAGGATTAGTACAGTGACTCATTTGGTATCCAAAAATGAAAGTCTCTCTCGTTTTCATTTCAAATTTGGCTTGAAGTTTCAGTGATAGTATGTGTTGGTTATATATACAAGCTGAAAATAAATCATTTGCCAATTTTTTCCAAAATTGGCTGGCTATGCCTCATGCAGTGTGAACAGAAAGGTACAGGTATTAGTTTTATGCCACAGTAAGAAAAAGAGCAAACTTAGCAAAATTCTGTGATTATCCCCATTTCTTATGAGTGCAAGAGTTATTTGCAATTCTTCATTTAGGCCAACAAACACCCTAAACCATTCATAGGTTACTAACTCCAGTGATAAAGACATAAAATATGTCAAGAAGAAATATAGTCTACAGTCTGCAAATATTTCTTGGTGTCAGTATTCATTATACAGTTAAAATAAGAAGTGGAGAGATGTTACTGTCTTCCCCTCTCTTAGTAATGTCAACAAGCTCTTGTAAATGAGCACTAACTATTTCTGGGCTTTTTACTGAAAGTATATTGGTAGGTACATTAGTCTCTGATCTCTATGAATTTTGTAACTTTTCTCAAACCAACTAATAATATGAATGAATTTGTAATTAAATCAATGTGTTAGTATAGGGTATAAAACTAATAGCCTTTTCCTGATCAAGATCTAATGCCCTCCTAGGCATGTACAGTTACCAAATAAAATTTCCTTTGCTACAATAAATCACCATATGAAGAGTTCTGAGAAGAAAATCTACTTATTTTCAGGTTGCATGTTGTTGTTGTTTTATCCTGAAATATATTCAACACTTCCTGAGAAGAATAGTAATTAGATTAGAATTTCCGGGATATTACATGAAATTTTTGATGTGAGAACTGATCTGACTAATATAAAGAGATGTGATATGAATCCAAATTAAATACATTGAGTCATTGGAAAAACTATCAACCGTGCTGGATCTAGTTTGTGGTTCTTAGAAGGGAATGTTTGATGTATGAGACATAACAAAAATTAGTCACTGGTTATTCCACTTTATAGCTGTGTTCAGACAGTATCTGATGACCACATATGTTTGAATATTGTGGAATATTATTTTAAGATGTGTTACATTTATGCTATAAAATATTTATTCAATGATGCAAAGTTGTCTTGCATTCTTTTATGTTGCATTTGTTTAACTGTGCAAAGCTGTGTTACTTTGCCTGTCTAAAACACCTGATTGTTTTACTAAAAAGCTGAATCTCCAATAGTTAGGCAAGAGAAATGATAAGCAGGGCTGTCAAACAGAGAGAATAAGAAAATGGAGAACTCTTGGGAGAGAGGATCAAGAAATGAGAAAAGATGGGCCAACCAAAGAGCCACAGAATAAGAGTGAAAGTAGGATAACAGAAGAAAAGGAAAAAGCCCAGAATCAAACGTTATATGGAATAGTTTAAGTTAGGAAAATCTGACTGGAAACAAATCAAGCTAAGGCTGTGAATTTATAAGGAATAATAAGCCTCTGTGTTTGATTTATTTGGGAGTTGGATGGTGGACTCTCAAATAGGCAAGAGTTAAACAGCTAACAACTATTGAAACTGTTTTTGCAACTAGTAGTGAAATAGGTCAAATTCATCTTTGCTAGTAAGTGTCACTGGTTCCTCTTTCTTCATGACCTATAAAATAAAACACAGATGACAGAAAACAATTATATATCATTCATTTATTACATCTCTCTTCTCTGTTACATAAATGGCATATTAATTCTAATCTTCACATGCATCCCCATTGACATACAAAAAATGTAAAAGCTCGTAGAGGCCATGATTCCTGTCATAGTTTGTTAATAAATAATGGGAAAAAAGATTGTAGTAGAGTTTAGAGCAATAAGAAATGTCATATTGCTTCCATTATACCATGATTTATATATTTATTTATTATTGTATGATTCAGTGTCTCATGTAGCCTTGGTTGGACTGGAGCTTGTTATATAGATCAGACTAACTTAGAAATATCTAAAACCTACATTTTCTGTATCTGATTTTGTATTAAGGAGAGACAGCTTATTTGTTCCTGGGTGCTCAGCCCCAAAATATCCACACAGAAACTATATTAATTAAATCACTTCTTGGCCCATTAGGTCTAGCTTCTTATTGGCTAACTCTTATACCTTAATTTAACCCATTTCTAATAATCTATGTATCACCACATGGCTGTGGCTTACTGGGTAAAGTCTGCCTCCTATGCAGCTACATGGTTTCTATCTCACTCTGCCTCCTTTATCCCAGCATTCCATTTAGTTTCCCCCACCTGGCTCTTCTCTACCTTATCACCGGCCCCAAACAGCTTCTTTATTAAACAATGGTATTCATAGCATACAGAGGGGAATCCTACACCATGCTTTGAGAATGCTGGTGTTAAAGTCATTTTCCACCACTCTCAGCTCCCATTATATAACTAAGCTGATGGTGAGATGATAGAAAATTTCTGAGTCCCATAAATGTTGAAAAAATATGGAAATTTTATATTTCTAAAGAGGTGTAACACCACTATTTATCATTTATAATTTCTTATCAGAATATAATATGTGAAATAATAAGAATTTCTACTGCAAGTAATTATTTATGGAGATTTTGGGTGGAAAATTAACATTTAACTTGGAAAAAGAAGAATAATATTCTCCTAGTGATATAAATAGTTTAGTCCCTGGAATTTATGAGTATTACATTTAATGAAAATGTTAATGACTTAATTGCATACTTGATTAAAGATAGATGGACATTCTATTTTTGAATATTATGGAACTTTTATGTAATCATATGATACCATAAAATAAGTTTCATAAAGAAAACTGGTAGACAAAATTATGAAAGTGTAAAGATTAAAAATGAAATTGTTGGGTCTCAAGATTTAGACAGGAAGATGTGAGTAAAGTAATGACAGTTATAAAGTGCTCCAACTAGAACAGAAGGAATTCTATTTTATGGTACAAATAATCAAAATGAAAATGTAAATAATCAGACAAACAGAATCAAACAAAATATTTGCTTTCAATGAAGGTAAACTTGTTTAGTTTACACCTCCATAAGATACATAACTTATTCTTGGCTTATGTAGCTGTATGGTAATGATGTTTTATTAAAAAGTTTCCACAGTGTAACAATTAGGTTGATAGTAGAAAACTAATGCATAATAGTTTTTTAAAGACTTAATATATTTCTTCTAGTACACATGCTCATATACACAGTTCTTTTACTTCACACATTGTTATTTTGTTACTATGATCACTACTAAGAATTTATGCACACATAAAGAAGATATAAATTTTAGGTGTTCCTATTCTCTTTCTCCCTCTCTTCCCAATTCTGTTTCTTTTTCTTTCCTAATGTGGTTTTCAGAGTCCGTATTTTGAGTTGGCCCCTAAAATTCTCATAATTCATACAAATTTATCATTGCCTATGTGTACTAACTGCCATATTAGGTACAGTATACTTGTAATAAACTTGTATCAGTTTATGGTTTAATTTTGCATTATATAAAAAATCTTGAAATCTATAAGTCTACTCAAGAAGTTATGGCAAAGAAAGTCATAGGCCTTTGTATTGAATAGCAAAATTTATTAGCACAGAATTTCCTTCTAAATATTTATATTTAAACAGATAGACAAATGGTACTCTCAGCCTTAGTTAGGGAATTTTTTTGTCAGTAATTGTGGGAGGATGTAGAACCTCTCAGGTAGAGAAGTTGCTGAGGTTATGATGTAGATAAGTACTCAAACTTTCACAAGCCATTTATACAATCTGTATAAGGCTTATTGAACACTATGGAATAGTAGAGAATTGAAACAATTAAAAACCCTGGTGCCAGGATTTACCTTACTGCTTGTACTGGCTTTTTGGGAACCTACTATCTTGGGACGAATTCCTTGTTCTGCTTAGCCATAGGAGGAAAGGCCTTGAACCTTACCCCAAAGCAATGTGGCTTACCCTCTCTGAGGAGTAGATAGGGGTGGGGTGGGGAAAAGGTGGAGAGGATGGGAGGAGGGTAGTGAGTGGGAAATGGGATTAGTAGGTAAAATGAAAAAATATAATTTGTTTTCTTAAAAAAAAAACTGAAGAAAGAAGGGCTGAGGATAGGGGGAAAACTAGCCAGAATAATCTCAAAAGATGAAATACAAATGGCTGAGAGACATACTTCAAAAATAGTCAGCACGCTTTAGCCATGAGGAAAACGCAAATTAAATTTATTTTGAGATTTCCTCTTAACCTCATAATAATGGATAAGATTTCATTTTTTTTAAAAAAAATCCTACAACAAATTTTGGCATGGATATGGTGAAAGTTAAACATCTATTTGCTGTTGATGAGATTACAGACCATTACAGCCATTGTGAAAATCAATGTGGATTTTTTTGATATCTTGATGCAGAAATAATTAATCAGGCAAAGTTAGGCACAATAAATTTGAAATAACAAAAGTAATGGTTGAAGCAAATATTCATTTTATTATCATTTTATGAATTAAAAATTGAGACTATATTTTTCTAATATACACAGTAAGTTGCTAAACTGTGATTTGAACTTTTCTGCATGATTAAAAGATAGTATTTTAATGCCACCTTTTTATGCCAGCTCACCTGCCTTAATGATATAATATCCTAGTAACATAAATTCTTGAAACCTTCATATCTATCATAATATTCACATACAAAAAGAAAATTAGTAAGGGATATATAGACATAAAGTAAACAATGTAATTACTAATACAATATAATATAAATATATGGTATATATTTTGATTATCTATATAATATAGATTAAAGGATAAATCAAATGTTGTTCTAGACTAATTACACATTAGTCAATATGCCATGCTCTTGCAACCACACAAAAGATATAGGTGATTTTAATACTCAAAATATTTTCTATCAGCAATTCTGTGTCAGTTTCCAAGGGAAATAATTTCTTATTATCCCTTCTTACAGCTTCCATTTTTACATAAGTGAAGTAGCATATAAGTACAATAGCATATAAGTACAACATCATAAATGGAAATATACAGTCAGTAAATAACACTCATGATGGCTCTTCCTAATATAACATAATCATTGGGAGATCCACATAGTTTTCCCTTTTCATTTCTTTTTTTAGCCTCATTTTATTAGATTTGTGTACTGTGATTTTATCATATATTCACTTATTCAGGCATATTTAATTTGGATTTGGTCATAAACATTTGTTGGATATCACTACTATGTTTGTAAAATAACTGCCTAATTAAACTTTATATCAGTAGTAAAGAACACATGTTCAGCACTTTTCCTTACTGCATATCATTCGTAGTCATCACTATACAAATTTAGATATTGCATTTCCTCCCTAGAAACTTTTTTTCACTATTTACATGTACTGTGAGACATGATAGCCCTGTTGCACATATTCACCAGTCCATTCTTCATATTTATATAAAGAAATCATTGTTTACACATATGGCACAGTTAAAGAAATTGATGCAGAGACAGATTAGATAATCCTTGCTGCATAATATAACACAAATATTGACTGTAATGGGGCTGAGATTTATTATGGAAAGCCAGATTCAAGCACTCAGGCTGTCAATCACTTAAATGGTTTACATTCAGCACATTTTCACATGGATTATTTGATGTTCATCATTTTATTTTCTTCTTTAGTTGTCAATTCGTGCTCATCATAAATTTTTTCTTGAGTGCATAAAATTTGCTTGGATTTGAAAGAAATCTTTATGTACTAAATATACTGGCCTCTTTTCTCACATGTGTTTCAATTAATTATCTAGCTTTTTATTTGCTTTTCTTTTACTTCAAAATTTTTATTACAAAGATACTTAATATGCTCAAAACTAATTTAATATTTGAGAATTTTTTATATATTTCAAAATCATTTAAATATGTATTCATTTCTTATACTTTCTTTATTTTAATATTTGTTGGGATATGTAACATATTTACAACAATTCTTTTATTGAAAACTTTAAATCATCTCCACCATAATAACTGCATACATAAAGAAGAAATTTACATTTCTTTTTTCCTTTCTAAATATACTCTATTTCTTTCTTATTGTTTATTAATAAATTTCCAGAAAATCATTGGCTTGAAAATCTGTAATTTTTCTCTCCAATCATTATAAAAGTCTAAAGACTGAAATAAATCATATTGTCTAAAATCAAGTGCATCAGCAGTGCTGCATTTATGGTAAAATTTGTAGGGTAAAATATCTTCCATAGTGTTGTAAAAGTTCTGAATACTGTTCAAAATTCTTATCTCCTCTATCTAACCATCTTCAATGCTATCAATAGATGATGTGATATTTCTTATGTTGTGATGCTCTGACCCTGACTAATTTTTTTTACCTCCTATTTGCACAATGAGGAACTTTTGGCATTATATTTGATTTACCTTGTTAACATAGGACAATCTATTTGAAGTCAATTAGTGTACAAACTTAATTACCCTTTTCTAACAAATGTACATATTGGGGAGTAATATGTACATTCCAAAAGTTCTTGAATGACTCTTATTTGTATTTTTCCATAGATCCATATGTGAAAAGGAATATATCTGTTATTGCTGCACTAAATTTTCAGGTGACAGTTGTTTCATCTATTTTATATTTTTTTATTAAGCAAACTTAGGTGGGAATGACTTTCGATGTAGCCATGAACTATTATTTAATCCATGATTAAGGACTACATATGTGAATATACATGCACATATATAAATATGTGTAGTAATTTGTGCGGGTTGTGTTCCCAGCACCTGAGAGGAGTGTGGCCATTTGTTCCCAGCACCTGGCTCCCAGCTGCAGCTGCTCAGCTAGCTTATACCCGAAATAATTACACACAAACTGTATTCATTTAAATACTGCCTGGCCCATTATCATTAGCCTCTTCTTGGCTAACCCTCACATTTTAAACTAACCCATTCCTAATAGTCTGTGTGTCACCATGAGGTGGTGACTTATCGGAAGATTCTAAACTGCATCCATCTCAGGCTGAGCATCATGGCATCTCTCCCTGACCCAGTCTTCTTCGCAGCATAATGTTCTCTTTTCCCCACCTATCTAAGTCCTGCCCTATCAAAAGCCAAGGAATTTTCTTTATTAACCAATGAAGGCAACACAAAATACAGAAGATCCCTCCTACTCCAAATATGTGCATATCTTATGTGAATGGCTTTTTAAAGACACTGAATCATTTTAGAAATATGTCAGATACATAGGTTTTTAAATATAAACAAAGAAAATACCTATTCATGTAGAAAATTAGTCAAAAAGTTAGGAAGAAAGTTCTAAACTTAAAAATGTGTTAAGCTTAGCTACTTAGATACCAAGAATTCTTGAGCCTTGTAAAAATTATAGCAATTAACAAAGCTGTTACTATCAAAGAAAGGATCCTGAACTTTATGCATCATTAGACTAATTCAGAGAAGCAATTACAACTCACTTATGAAGTGTTAGTTTAACTATATAGTATAGGTTGTATTGTTAATTAACAAAACTCCCGAAAGGCAAATAATGGCTTTTTAACCATGGATGTTTTATTTAGAACCATGTTTAAAAGTACTTCATAGTTGCAATAATAGAATATTGAATCTATGATGCTTACTAACATCATTTAAATCAGAACTTTTTTAATTTAAAAGAGAAATCTCTAATACTGCCCTTCTGTGACACGAAAGAAAATTTTAATGATATGCAATATTTATGATATTAAAATGTATTAGCCAAGGTTACTTGCTTTAACAGACATCTATTTTTCTTTAATCCATAAATATATGAAATGTAATAGTACTAATAGAAGTAACTGATGTGATGTAAATGCAACAATGATGTACATATTTTTAAAAACATAATCAGTAGAAATCTGCAGATACAGTAAGATGATTATTTTAACAGCTCTAAATAATTCCATTTGTGGAAGATGACCACACACACACACACACACACACACACACACACACACACACAAATCCATCCAGAGTGGCCCTTCTTCCAGTTATTTGGGACAGCCCAGATCTCTAAGCAATAGGTCAAAGACACTTTTTCCCCCCTCCCCAACCCATCACAGACATAGCACCCCATCATAGGCAAGTGTCCTGTGGCCAGGCCTTTCCAACACCATCCTCATCTTCATTAGTAGGATTCCTGAGGCACAGTTCCCAATTGTACCAAATGGAAGAAGAGGTAAGTATCTGCTCTCCTGGTTGGGACATCCCAGTTCTCTAGCTCCTAAGCTGGGGCACTTTCTCCATTCCTGCTCTATCCATTTCAGTCCCAGCTCCCCATCACAGGTAAATCTCCTGTAGCTAGGCTATTGCACTACCATCCCCAGGTGCACCAGAGGCCCTTGGAGGCACTGCCCCAGCCTGAACTATTTGGAGGAAGAGCTTCAACAGCTATTCATTCAGCAGGAAAGACTACAAAGGCCAGGCCATTCCACCACTAGCCTCAGCAATATCAGAGGCCACCCAGAGGCACAGGCTCCACTCACACCAATTGGAGGAAAAGTGGCATCCTAGACACCACTTACACAAACTGGAGGAAGAACTGAAGTCTGTAACTATAATTACTCCAAACCCAGGTGTGTAGAAAGCAGTGTAAGAATGCATTCAACAACATGAAGAGCAATATGTTATCACCAGGATCTAGTGGTTCTATAAAAACAAGAACTGAATTTTCCAACACTGATGAAGCAGAAGACAATGATCTTACAAAAACTTAGAAGCCCATAAGACAATATGAAAAATTCCCTAAAATAAATGGAGAAAAAGACAAATAAAAAAATTGAAAAAAAAAACAGTAAACCCCTTAAAGAAGAATAGGAAAACCAAGAAAAATCAATCAATCAGATAAAAGAAACAGTTCAAGATCTGAAAATTTAAATAGAGGCAATAAAGAAAATATGAACTGAGGGAATTCTGGAAATGGAAAATATGGGTGAATAAACTGGAACCACAATGCAAATATAATGGAAGAGAGAATTTTAGGTGTTGAAGATACACTAGAGGAAATAGATTAATCTATCAAAGAAAATGTCAAATCCAGCACTTTTTTTTAACACAAAACATCCAGAAAACTGGTAAACCATGACAAGACCAAACTTAAGAATAATAGAGATAGAAGAAGACCTCTAGCTCAAAGTTACATAAAATATATTAAACAAAATCATAGAGTATAACTTTCTCAGCTTAAAGTAGGATGTGCCTATGAAGGTACAAGAAGCTTACAGAACACCAAATAGACTGGAACAAAAGATGTTCCCTTGCCACATAATAATCAAAACACTACACATACACAATAAATAATATAAAGAACTGAAAAAAAATGACAGGTAAAATACAAAGGCATACCTATAATAATTACACCCAAATTCTCAAAGGAGATTATGACAAACAGAAGGTCATAGAAAGATGTTTTGCAGACATTAATAGTTCGTGGATGCCAGCCCCAACTCCATACCAAGCAAAGGTTCCAAGCAATATAGACAGAGAAAACAAGATACTCCATCACAAAACCAGATTTAAACAATTTCTATTCACAAATCCAGTCCTGCAGAAATAGGAGAAAAACTCCAAACCAAAGAAGTGAGATATACCCACAAAATGACAGGCAATAGATAATCTCACACCAGAAAGTACCCCAAGGATGTGAAACACAAACACACTACCAGGAACAACAACAAAATCAGAAAATAACAGGAATTGACAGTTACTAGTCATTAAAAATTCTTAATATCAATGGACTCATGTTGCCCATCAAAAGACACAGGCTAATAGAAGAATATGAAAACAGGGTCCATCCTTCTGCTAAATATAAGAAACAAACCTGGACTTCAAAGACAGAAATTACCTCATAGTAAAGGGTTGGGAGAAGGTATTTTAATCAAATGGATCCAAGAAAAAGTTACTGTAGTTATCCTAATTTCTGACAAAGTATACTTCAAACTAAAATTAATCAAAAGATATGGAGAAGGACATTTCATATTTATCACAGGAAAAATCCATCAGATAAGGTCTTAATTCTTAACATTTATGCTCCAAATAAAAATAAATTTGTAAAAGAAACATTACTGAAGCTTAAAGCACACATAAAACCCCACACATTAATAGTAGGGGACTTCAACACCCTACTCTCATGAATTGACAGGTGCCAGACAGAAATATAACAGAGAAATAAGGGAACTAACAGATGGTGTGCCTCAAAAAGACTTAACAGACTATATAGAACATTTCAACCAAATATTCCTCACAGTGCCTCATGAAACCCTCTCTTAAACTGATCACATACTTAGTCAAATAACAAATCTCAAGATACAAAAAAATGTAAGAGACCTCCATATCTTAACAGATCACAATGGTTTTAAGTTAGAACTCAACAACAACACAAACTGCAGAAATCCTACAATGTCACGGAAGATGAATATTGCTCAACTGAATCACCACAGGATCAAAGGAGAAATAAAGAAAAAAATAAAGATTTCCTACAATTTAATGAAAACGAAGGCACAAAATACCCACATTTATGAACCACTCTGCTAGTAGTGCTAAGAGGAAAGTTTATAGCACTAAGTGCCCACATAACTTGGAGAATCTCACATTAGCAACTTAGCAACACAGTAAAACTCTAGAACAAAATAAAGCAAAGTTACCCAGTAGCAATAGATAACAGGAAATAATCAACCAAGGCCTGAAATCAATAAACTAGAAACAAAGAGAACAATACAAAAAATCAGTGAAACAAAGAGTTGGCTCTTTGAGAAAATCAAGAGATATCTAAACCCTTATCCAAGCTAACCAAAAGCAGAGAGAATATCCAAATTAACAAAATCAGAAATGAAAAGGTGTCATAACAACAGACATTGAGGAAGTCCAGAAAATCATTAGGTCATACTTTAAAAACCTGTATTCCACAAAAATTTGAAAACCTGAAAGAAATGAACAATTTTATGAATAGGTATGACTAAACAAATTTAAGTAAAGACCAAATATAAAATTTAAATAGACCTATAACACCTAAGGAAATAGAAGCAGTCTTTAAAATTCTTCCAACCAAAAAAATGCCCAAGGACAGAGGATTTCAACACAGAATTCTACCTGAATTTTAAAGAGGATCTAATACCAATACTCCTCAAATTGTTCCTCACAATGGAAACAGAACAAACTTTGCTAAATCCTTTAAGAGCCTACAGTCACCCTGATGCCCAAAACACAAAAGTATGCAACAAGAAAGAAAATTATAACCAACCTCCCTCCTTCATGAACATTTGCTCTGGTTGTAGTTGGGGGTGGTAGCACACACCTTTAATCCAAACACTTGGGAGGCAGAGGCAGACAGATCTCTGTGAGTTCAAGTTGTGGTGCTACATACCTTTAATCCCAGCAGAAAGATATTTGTTTATAAATGCTGCTGAATTAATAATCCAAAATAGGTGTTTTAATAATACCTTGTCTTCAAAAATTGGAGTCAAAAGGTAAGTTACTTTGGAGAAGAGATTTTGCTTTTGTTTCCACAGAAAATGAGAGTCTTTGGATTTACTCTGGTTTGGTCAAGGAAGACCCCCTGAGAAATCTCCAATAGGGGGATGACCCAGATGTCTGAGTTCTACATCCAGAACAGATTCAAGACTGCTGGCTGAGATGAACAAGTCTCACAGGATACTCCAATCAGGTCTTGATCATACTTCTAAATTTTCTTTAGGTCCCCATAAGATTATCAATACCCCCAATCAGCAGGAAGTAGCATGGAAAATTATGCCCACATGCCCAATAAATGGATTATGAGTGTTTGCCTTTGTTTAGAATGTTGGTTAAAAGTTGTTACAGATAATGGTCAGCAGAAAAGCTAAACAAAGGATATTAGATTCAGAGTTCATGTTTAAAAAGGAGCAGGGGTAGTGCTGTGGAACAATGGGCTTTTATCCTGTCACTTGTATTATTTTTAATAAAATGCTGATTGGTCAGTATCCAGACAAGAAGTATGGGTGGGATGCCAGGCAGGAAGTAGAGGTGAGGCAATGAAAACAGGAAAATTCGTGGAAGAGGAAAACTCAACCTGCAGTTCATGACCCAGCTGCAGAGAAAGCAAGACAACGAGATGTAACTGCCTCACCAAAATAAGTAGCAAGCCATGTGGCTAACACAGACAAGAATTATGGGCTAATATAAGTTATAAGAACCCAAAGAATAACATATAGACTTTCCTGGAAGTTGGTAGCAAACAAGATGGTCAGACAAAAGTTGGAAGCATGGGTGTGGGGATGGGGGTGGAGGTAGGGATTGGGGGAGGGGGTAGGTGAAAGGGAGGG
>JAQHUG010000060.1:4163559-4185158 GCA_028555095.1 Dicrostonyx torquatus | reverse complement strand
CTTCCTGTCTGGTTAACCCGCCTATACTTCCTACCTGGCCAATCAGCATTTATTTAAAACATGATTGACAGAATACAGACACATCTCCCGCACCAGTGATGTATAGTACTCTATCAGAAAAGTAATCTTACTAACATAAAAATATAGCTTCCTCTAAAACAGCATCATACATTAGGGGAAAAAAGAAATATATTTAAAAATAAATTTGGATTTTACATGTATGAGGTTGAAGAAATTTGATACTTTAGGCACATATGTTTTGCTTAAAATTTTTAATCTTTTTTATTTTTATTAAAATTTCTGGTACATAACAATAGGGATTACTGTAGCATTCTAGTACAAACATATAATGTCACTAGAAAATTTTAACCTCACTAAATCTAACACCATCTTTTCCAAACTCTAATAATGACTTTCCTATAATTCTTTCAAGTGTTCTGTCTTCTATATAAAACACATAGTATTTGCCTTTTTTCTTTCATACTTAATATATATAATGTTTTCTTGTTCCATTTATTTTTTGCTAAAAAGGGTGATATTTCATTTTTTCCATAGTAAAAACCAAATATTGTGTTTTCTTCTGATTATAGACCTCTAAACTGTTCCAGTGGCATAGGTACTTTCAAAAATACTACAATAAACATGGGAATACACAAATTTTGGGGCTATTGTTAAATCATTTCCTCTGAATAACTAACCGCACATTGATGGGGTATCATTTAAGGTCCAGTCATTGTACATATCACATAATGTTGGAAACAGATTAAATGTAATCATCTCCTCAAACATATGTTATTTAGTGATAAAAATCCTTCATAAATTTTTACCTTTTGAAATGCATAATATTATTCAGGTACTGCTTTTAACATTATAAATATCTATTTTCTTTGAAATTATGGAGGTTTAATGTTGTATTCCAAAGGAAAAACTATGACAAGAAATGCTAAGCATGTTTTCCCAGGTTTTGTGATTCAATATTAATTGGACAAAATGATGTATTTTATTACAACACCTCTATATGTATAAATAAATTACTTTGATTATAATACAAAGCCATCTTCATAACAAATGTCCTTTTCCTACTCACCAATGGTTCTTTTATTTTAATAGCTTGTTAGATTCCAACTTTGCGTGCCAGGATTACAAACTTATGTTACCACACATTGTTTATGCCTTCCTGGGGCTTAGAATCCACTGCCTTGTGCATACAAGTTAGGCATTGTGCCAACAGAACATCTCTTCATTTGTGGACGAAACTGCATTGATTTTATTATGGTTTCAACATATAACAAATAAAGGGGTCCTTTCCCACATATCCTTGCTGATATTTGCTCACCCTGGGGCCAGGGATTGTGATACTGCCAACATTTTTCCCTTAAGGTTGTTTTGACTAATTAAGGTTTTTCCTCTCCTAAGTAAATTTTCTAATAATACTGTCATTGGAATTTTAATGAGGTATGGAAATAATCTGTAAATGGATTGTGTAATATAGCCATTTTCTCAATTTAATTTTTGTTGGTTCCTAAACATGAAATGTACTTCTATTCTTCAAATAATTTCATTGGACTTTTTAAAATTTTCTTCCTAGAGATAAGTATTGGTTGCTATTGCATAGCGGTGCCTAGAAACAATATGAAAGAAAAAGGCTTTACTTTTTTCAGTTGTTTCAGAAGATTTAATCTGTCAATGCTAATTCTTTTGTGTCCAAGTTTATATGGATGTAGAGCATTATGGTGTTATAGGCAACATATCTATTGTTGTACCATTATTATATGCTCTGATTTTTTAAATACAGTCTTTTAATAGCTGTATTTTTCCTTATTATAACTGTGTTCCTGTTTCCCTTCTAGGATACTATTCCATTATCCACTTGATTACATTGATAACTAAATTCTGTAAGCACTCAAATATTTATTAATCAATATCTACATGTATTGTATGAGTGTGTGAGTGTGTGTGTGTGTGTGTGTGTGTGTGTGTGTGTGTGTGTGATGGAGACAGAGAGTGTGCTTCTTCTTTTAGTTTTGATGACATGACATTATTATTTCCCGTGTTTTCATGGGTGTAGATAACTACCTTAAGTTGGAGTTTTCCTTCTTGCTTCTTCTGTAGTGTTGGATTTGTAGATAGATATTGTTTATATTTTACTTTATCTGGAATATCTTATTTTTTCCATACATTGTGATTGAATGTTTTGATGAGTATAATAGTTTAGGCTGGAATCTGTGTTTGCTAAGAATCTATAGCACATCTGAGCTTTTAGAAACTCCACTGAGTAGACAGGTATAGTTCTTAGACATCTGTCTTTATATTTTACTTTGTCATTATCCCTTGCAGTTTATAATATTCTTCCTTTGTTCTGGGTGTTTAGTGTTTTGATTATGTGAAAAGAGGATGCCCTTTCCAGGTCCAATCTACTTGGTGTTTTGTGAGCTACTTGTACCATTATATGCATATCATTATTTAGGTTAGGAAAATTTTATCCTATGATTTTGTTGAAATTATTTTCTGGGACTTTGAGGCAGGATTTTTTTCCTTTCTCTATTCATGTTACTCTTAGGGTTGTTCATGGTGATCCAGATTTGCTGGATGTTTTATGTCAGGAATTCTTTAGAGCTAACATTTTCTTTGACAGATCTATTTCTTCTATCATATCTTAAATGTCTGAAATTCTTTCTTCTATCTCCTGTATTCTATTGGTAAAGCATCCCTCTGTAGTTCCTGTATAAATTGCTAAGTTTTCCATTTTCCTAATTCCCTCAGTTTTGTTTTCTTTGTTGCTTCTGTTTCCAGTTTCAGGTCTTGAACAGTCTTATTTGTTTCCTTCAACTGTTCTTTTATATTTTTTTATTTCCATTAAGGGATTTATTCATATTGTCATTAAGTACCTTTATCATCATCATAATCTCAGTGTTAAGGTCTTTTTCATGTGCTTCACTATGTTGGAATATTCAGTGCCTGTTGTAGTAGGATAGCTGGTAACTATCTTACTCTGGCTTCTAGGCATCTAGGTTTGAGATGACTATAGGTCAAAATATTTATTTCTGAGTTTGTCTTTGTTAGTTAGATGTTTTGTTTCTCGGCTTCTGCTTCATCTCTGAATTTCCAGAGAGTTTGATGAATTTGTTGCTTGTTTTACTAACCTCCTCATCTGGTATATTCACAGGGAATGCCTGGATGTGGTGGAATATTGCTGGGCCCTAACTTCTTTAGCAGAGCAGGTAAGAAGGTGCAGTGTCGAGGTCTAAGACACCAGGAGTCAGGTAGAAGACGTACAGCAGATTTGAGAATTTAACAATGAGGAAATAACTTTTATACGCCCTCCCAGCACCCAGACATTCTGATCTGTTGACATCATGTGCTTGGCCCTCATTGGCTAGGCACAATTATGACTTCTGACAGCACCAGAAGACTTCATGTTGGCTCTTCTCAACCTGGTAGATCCTAACTTCCTATATATCCACCCTTTGTTATGTACTACGTAGGTACTTACTGGGAGTCAATTCTTTGCTACGGCCTTTTTGACCCTGTCTTAGGAGGTCTCGGTAACTAGACTGTGCCTATCTTAGGATGGCCTGCCAAAGAAGCTCTTATTTGCCATTGACTACAGCCTTCGAAGAGCATTCATTCCTGGAGAGCTGCCAAGGTAGGGGGACTCGGCAGCCTTTTGAATTACAGATAAGCAGGCATGTATAACCTGCTGCAGAGAATCGTGAGACAGGATCCTAAGTTTCATTAATACCTTAGTTGCTACCTGAAGTTGTCAGATCTGATGCAAGAGATATTTAAAGAGAATAAGGATTAATAATACCACCCTGCCAATAAAGGAATATATAAACATCCACGAGGGATCAAACAGATTTTAATATTATGCCTAAATTTTTCAAAACATGAACAGTCAAAGGATGGGATACATCTATTAGTGGGAGGGTGAATTTAGGAAGAAATGGTCTGTGGGATCCACATGAGATGTGGGTAGAAGAAAGAGAGGCTTCAGCTGGTGTTCTGTTTTAATGCTGTGGATGACAGTGATGGGTTGGGACTTGGAGAACAGAGAGAAAGATCTTTGTGCAGCCTACCTGGCTTTCTGACAAGGATGGCATATCTGAATCATGTTCTTATACTCAGAAAATGTCACTAATCTTTTAAAATTCAATTAAAAATCCCATTCCACTGGCAACTTTCCAAGTTGTTACATTTTATTTGCCAAAGTCAAAGAATAAAAAGAATCAAACTGTGTCAAAAGGGATAGGAAATTCTACTGAAAAAAATTAAAATGGTTTTAATTAGAAAACTTGAACTATATAAACATATTTGATAAATAATAAAACAAATAGATGATGGAGTACAACATAAAACAAATATCTCTGTCGGTAGCCATCTTTCTGGGATGACTTTTGCTGCAGTCCTAGCTATGGTGGGTTCATATATTCCAGGGTAAGGGCATGAGAATTAGAAATGTTAGGTAGGAGGAACACAGATAAGAAGGAAATGCACAGAGATATAGGATAGTTTTGGAAGAGCCACTCAGTGTCTCCTGCATACTGAGTTCTGACTTCTGAGTGTGCCCATGATTATTTTTCTATTTACTTTTATACCCTCAATTCAAAAGGTGGAAGCAGCAAAAAGACTGCTTTAGCATGATATACAGGGCACCTAGAACCATTACTTGCTATAATACTTTGAGACACCAAGCCATTATTTCCTGAGAAAATCATTTGTTTAGGCAGTGAACACACCCTAGACCAAGAATACTGAAGGCAGCTAATCCCTATGCTAAACCTCCTATTTCAAAATGAGGAGCAGACATATGCCTGAATTCTCTGACATTAGGTCAAAGTAGAGTGGATTTACTACTAATGGGCCATCTTAATGTCCAAAAAACTAAGTAAGCATACCCTAGGTCAGGGTGTGTAGTCACAGTTGTCAACAGCATTGAGCAAGCTCAAACTCTCTGACCTTCACACAAGGTAGAATAGGCCCACATATTTTTGGCTTCCACATATCTCTGAACTGATGTCTATATTCCTGCTAGAAATAAAGTACTGAATAAGTAAATACACTGGGAAGATGGAAGGAGAGGACAAATATCTGTTACTATAAATTACTATTCAAATTGCATTTCAGTGAAAATTGTCATTTCTTGAGAAAAAAATTCATCAATGGAAAAGGAATGAATCATCTGTATGGAAATAAAATTGCTGTGGGACAATGACCTTCTACCCTGTAAGGATTTGTCACTTGTATTGCTTTAATAAAATGCTGATTGGTCAGTAGACAGGCAAAAAGTATAGGTGGAATGATCATGCAGGAAAGTATAGAGTTTGGAAGTTGAAAATCATCCAGAAATTTAAGATTTGAATCACTAGAAGAATCATAAAATTAATTAAGACACAAAACCTGAGTTCAGACTTTGCCATCATGTTTAAACTATACAATGACAAAAGAAAGAAAAACACAAAACCTCCTCCAAATGAGAAACATACAACTTTATAACATTTTATCCTATGTTGAACAGTTATTATTGAGACAAAAAGCAGACACACAAGCAAAAATAAATGCTGACAAGCCTGCAGGAAAAAAACAAAACTTATACACTAGTGGTAAGGTTTAAAATTAATGAAGTCACTATGGGATACATTATGAAGATTGCTCAAAATAGGAAAACTAATTACCATATCATCTGGCTAAAATAACTGAAGGAATCCAAGTTAGTATACACCATATACATACCTAAATGCACATGTTTACTCCATCACTATTTATAATAACTAAGCTGTGATTATTAGACAAATTGAACAATAACTTGAATAATTTTATTTTTCATTTGACCAAAAATAGATGGACTTGGTAGCAATCATGTTACCAAAATAACATAGTCACAGAAATTTAAGTATGACAACAAGTTTCTCATTTCTCAGAAAAGAAAAACAAAACCAGTTATACCCAAAGGTAGAAATGTAATTACTAGGCACTTGGAAAATACTAGAGGGATCAGATCAGGCAAAAGTGGTATGAAAGGATATAAATAATACATTTTATATGCACACTTAGAAGTATGTCAGTAAAATTCCAATACTGTATACAAATAAATTAGTAAAAATAGGTATTAGAAAGAACTTTCAGCAATAATATAGTACTTTTTAATGGAAAAATTGAAAAACAATGGATTAAATTTTAAGGTTAATTCTTTGTAAAAGTATAATAATTGACCAATGAGGGTTACTTGGAAAACTAGAATAGTTAAATCTGCTGTCTTAAAATGTTAGATGGCAGAGGTTGAAGATGTGAAAGGAGTTGAAATCTTAATAATCCCAAGAGACAAGGAAATTACAGATGTGATTAACTCCAGTATAAACCTTAAATTCTAGTCCTATATTTTAGGAATACTTTTGATTGAGCAAAATCCAGGATGCCAATTTTAAAGAATATAACAAAAATATAGTAAAAACTCCATAGAGAAGTGTTGTTGTCTAGTTTGTTGTACGGTCTAAATGAGACAACTTCACATTAGAATGATAATAAAACTCCCAGGAAAACAAAGCAGAACTCAAGATCATTAAAATATATTACCATATATGTATAGTATTATAAATTCTCAGAGAAGGTGTATTTGATTACAAACTAAACACAATGCTTGCAGGTAAAAAAATTTTTTGTGGGTATGTAGAAAAAATGCTTCAAGAAAAAGATTGAAACCATATTACCAGGCATAGACATTTAACTACAATTATAAGTATGTTGACTAGAAAATTATACATGTGTGTACGTGTATGTCTTAGCACATAAGTAGTTGTCCAGCTATCCCAAACAGGAAGGTCTGCTGAATGAGGTGTCCATAAAGTGATTTGGAGCCTCTAAAAGGCAAGCTGTGTATTCTAGACATATGCAGATGTTCACAACATTCTGAACAATTCCAAAGCTCTAACACCTCTGGATGATTCTGAGGAGCTACATGAACAAAAATTAAAAGCAAGACAGAATTCAAATCTGCCTATTAGGCATTGAAACCACAATTGAGCATGTAAAACATAGTGTTTCTTGGCAAAAAGAGGAAGACTTATTTGCTAAAGATACTTAATGAAATCCCTATCTAATCATTGAATAATTACTAACAACACTAATTGATCAGAGCCATCACTGCCAAAACACCAGAGGGCCTGCAGCCTGCACAAAGTTTATCTAGGAAAATCACTAAAAGATCAAGTTACAGCAGCAAAAATCAAAACAACAAAGTAACAAGAAGCATTAGAAAATTTGGACTTAGCTTCCAGCTTTGGCACACTTAATTATTTTAATTGTCTTATTTCAATGAAAGAATAAATGGCATTAGAAAAATCAGGGAAATGTTGCTCATATACAGAAAAATCAAATCAACCAACAGAAACTGCTCCTAACCAATACATATAATTGACTCACTGTACAATCTCTATATGTTGCTTGAATAATACACACACTATAAGCAAAATTAAGAGAATAAAAGGAAATATGTCAAAACACTGTTACATTAACTATTAGTGGATATTTCATGCCAAGGTTGAATAACTTGCAGATTGTATTTAAATTCATAGTTATTCAGAATAATTACATACTGTTTCTAAGAGGCCTATGTTATATCTAATGTAAGTAGTACTTTTATAATCAAAATGCTATAAAATGATAGTAAATGATTTCCTTTATCTGAAAGTAAAAGTTCAAGGCACTTTCAAGCATGAGTAATTCAAACATTGCTCTCTTGTTATGTTAGAGCTGTGGACCAAAATAGTGAAGCAACCTTGAGGATCTGAAAGGGAGTGCATTAAATGACAACAGCAAAGAAAGTTAGGTACTTGTTTCAAAATCCAAAAGATAATAATTCTTCAATGACATTTATGAATCCCTGTCATAAAACTAGGAGTCTCCACATAAGAACCCATTCTGAAAAATACCTTGATTTGATTATTGGTAACATAAAGAGATAATAAAAGAAACCATGCATAGACATATATCTCATACCTATATGGGCTGAATTAATAACGTAATATTTGCCTTAATGCTAGTAAAAGCCCATGAGGATTCATTAAATAAAAATCTAAAATTAGTCAGGCAGTGGCAGTACATGACTTTAATTCCAGCACTCGGGAGGCAGAGGCAGGCAGATCTCTGTGAGTTAGAGGCCAGCCTGGTCTACAAGAGCTAGTTCCAGAACAGGCTCCAAAGCTACAGAGAAACCCTGTCTCAAAAAAACAAAACAAAAAAATTTTAAATTAATACACTGCCATACCTTCTAATTGTTTCAAGTGTGTTTTTTACATGAGAAATAAATATTATAAGTACCTAAATGACATATGCATAAAACTAAGAACACAGTAGAAAGTAAATTATAAAGAACAGTTCAATTAGGTAAAAATAATCGTTCATATATTTCTGATAAATTTTCTATTAACATGCATAATATTCTGGCAAAAGAGGTAATTAGTATAATAAAAATCATAAAATTGTATAAGTAGGGTAAGAATGTGGCTGATATGTACAATAATTTAAAATTGTTAATTAAATAAGATAAAATATAAAAATAATATAATCCTATTTCTTAGAGGTCTCAAATATTTCATGATATCATTTAACAGTAAATGTAATTTGTCTAACTGTTCATATGAAGGAGGATGGAGGATATGGTATTTAACACCTATCATGAGTTTCTCTCTTTTTGTTGTTTCATTTATACAACTTCTTGCATATATTAACAATAATTGCTGTTCAATAGTTGGCATTCTTTCATCTTAATTTTATGCATATGGTAAGTGAAAAGTGAGTATAGTTAGGCATTGTATAATCGAAAATTAAGTTAATTTGTATATCTATGACCTTGAACATTTTTGTGATTAGAACATGGTAAAACTACTCTTCTAGGAATTTTGAAAATATTTTACTGTAGTGACACTACTATGTAGAACACCAGTATTTATTTCTTTTGCCTACTACTATATATTTATTTATTGACTTTCCTTTTCCTCCCAACCCTTTCTAGAGTCTCATTACCACTATTCAATTTCCTATTTCTGTGCAAACTTCCCTTATTTTCTTAATATATATATATATATATATATATATATATATATATATATATATATGCTGTAATTATTGTTTTCTAAACAGAATAAATTTAAATTATATATCAATGAAATTAGAACATTTAATTAAATATTTAAGCAATGAATTATTATTAAAAATGTAGATATTTCATTAATGCCTGAGTAGGAAATGCATTTTTCCTTTCATAAAATGTTACTTGAAGGTAAAATATTTTTTTTGTAGGAGGTATCTTGTTTTTATAAATTTGGAGTTTGCCGGGCAGTGGTGAAACATGCCTTTAATCCCAGCACTCGTGAGGCAGAGGTAGGCAGATCTTTGTGAGTTCGAGAACAGCCTGGTCTACAAGAGCTAGTTCCAGGATAGGCTCCAAAGCTACAGAGAAACCCTGTCTCAAAAAAACAAACAAACCAAACAAGCAAATAAATAAATAAATTTTGGAGTTCAACCATTCCAAAATGCTTCAAACACTTAGCTGTGCTTTGCTAATATCAATGAACAAGACTCTTGCTACTAGATCATTTACCCTATTGGAAACTGGCCAAAAGCATTTTAATTAAAATCTAAAGTATTAACATCCAAATAATTTATCTCTTTACTTAATGATATTTTACAAAAGAAATATTCACCTCCCACTGAAATGTTTGAGTGACTAGTTTGATTGGCCCATTTCTGGATTATTCTGATCCAGACATTCTGTGCCTTCAATGGTTTAGCTCTGAGTTCAGGAGCAATCTCATGACATATATTTATTATCCACTACCTTTTATATTTATTACATACGTATAGTAACAAAGTGACTATATAATATTAAGTATGCCACTGATTTTACTAATTTATTTTAGAAATCAATATAAATATCATTTCTAAACAAAACAATATTTTTACAAAGGTGAGTAGTGTTACCAGTTTCTCGTAGAAAAGTATAAAGTATATTGTACCTCTTGATCAAAATCTCATTTCTATCAATAGCAAACTAGGCTACAATTTGACCTACAGTCAAGGCAATTAAAACACACACTCTATTAAACCTTGGTCATGCCCATTAAAATTAATTGAGACCTTAGCCTTTTGCTGGACTCTTTCTTAATGAGCTTAGAGGAAAAGATAATAAATCCAGCAAACAAGATCCTTCTTTAATGACTATGGTACCATTCCCTTTCTGTTAGTGTAACTAAAATTAATTGAATATTTCTAAGTTTGATGTTGACTATTATATTCCTGGAAATATAATATATGCTTCTCAAAAATATAAAGTACATAATGTATAATCAAATCCAGGTGTGGAAATACAATTTAAAACAATTTAAAAGCTAGCATCTCCTAAAAGGTCAGATTTCACTAGGTAAAAGGATATCTTAGCAAGTGGATTATTAAAAGCTCCATTAATAGGCAATGAATTGCTGGCTGTGGTCATACCTTTGCTAAAGGAGGGATGAAATTTATTCACTTAATTTAAGTCTAATGCTCACAATTCTCAGGTGGCTTCAATTAGATAGTTGAGCTCACTCTAGATTATGGCATAACTTTCCTTGAAAAACTTTATATCTTACCAAGGTGCCAAAGTAACTCGTACTTCTATGATTGTTTGATACATAGAATTTAATTATAGAGAGCACTAGATATATGAGATAATTTAACAGAATCCCTTATCTCTCTGTATACAAATAAGTTTCATAATGCTCCATTCTGGTATCATTAATTTTAGTTAACAAATCTACAAATAGCTTTATCTTGTAAAAAACAAACACACAAACAAAAACTTATGACATCACAAAGAATATCTAATCACAGTTTTAAGCCATGGGGTAGATACTCATTCATAATTTTTATAAGTATTCACAAACTCAAAAAACAACTATCATGAGCATATGCAAGCAAGTAAGTACTTTAAGTGAATTCATGATCACTTAAGCCTATGCATTTTGAATCAGAGTTTCTATAACTTATGAATATTTTGAAATATTATCTACCATTCACTTTCTCTCCTATAATAACAAGTAGATGATACTTGAACAGATGCATCTCAAAAATTGTTGGATAGATACCACAAAAGAGTATTTGCTAATACTGTAGTGATTATATTTACTGAGTATCTTTATAGAACTCCTGAAATCAGAAAATTATAGAAATTACACCTATCTCATGTAAAATATAGTTTTACTCAATCTCTACTAAAACTAAAAGTTAAACAACAGGGTTAAAAAGCACTTCTCTAGAGTACAAATAGAACTTTCCACAGAATTACATAATTTTTGTCAAATAGAACAAGACAACAGTGTTGTGCAAATAATTTATTATGGCTTATTGGATGTTATTTACATTTACATTACTTATTACATAAGACATGGTTTTATGAGGTTACTAAGTAAAGAAGAAATATATAGCTGTTTCTCAACATTATCCTTTAATAATGTTATATTTGCATGTAATATAATGATTTAGGAATTCATTTGTTTAAAATGCATTTTCTTAAAAGTAAGTAATCTGCAAATATTTATATTTGGCAAAATTTTAAATTTTCTACATAACAAATTAAACCATAATATATGAAAAACAGCTAAGTCTTAGAGAAGATAGACATTTATGGATTTTTTTGTTGTTTTTTGAAGCAGATTTTCTCTGTGTAGTTTCTAGCCTGTCCTGGAACTTGCTTTATAGATCAGGCTGGCCTCAAAGTCACTGAGATCTGCCTGTCTCTGCATCTCAAGTGCTGGGATTAAAGTTATATCCCTCTACCACCCAGCTTTTTTTGAAAATGGATATTAAGATTATAAGCCACTAAAATGAGTTTTTTTTTCCTAAATTGAGCTACAGATTTAGTCACATGACATCCAAAATTCTACGAAGTTGCTTGTGGATATCAGCAAACAACACTCATATTTACATAGAAACAAAATATCTAAATTGCTAAGCATTTTTCCTAAGGAAAAGGACCAAAATAAATGAAACACATTGTCTACACTTAAGATGGATCAGAAAACTACAGAAATAAGACAATGAGGTATTAGTGAAAGAACAGGCAAATGAAAGAAGTTAAAGTGATATTCCAGACAATTCATAAAGTCATCTGAGTGTCAGAGGTAATGAAGTCTATAATCTCAGTATCAAGAAACTGAGTCATCCTTGGAAAATATAATTGTAAGTTCTAGGCCAAATGAAATACTTGTCTACATCCTCTCTGCCCCTAAATACAAAAATCAGGCATTAAGTTTACAGGATTTACAAATTAATTCCAAACAAATAATGAATGTACATAAAAATCAAGCCATAAACTTTCATATCTAATATAGGAAACAATAATAATCAGGAAATCTTGAGTCTGATAACACATTATTAAATACTATAGTTATCCATCAAACATAATTTTGATGAGTTGAACTTCACTGAAAATATTTATTCTGTGAATATCTCTTAAGACAATTGACAGATAAATCACAAACTACATAAAATAACATTTCTAATATACAGACACATATCTTTTCTACTTCAAGATTAGGAAAATAGAGGTTAGCAAGAATGCAAAAAATATTTCAATACAAACCCCCTTAAAGAAAATATACCTACTCAGACAAATATATAAAAGTTCAGAAGTATAGCATGCTATTACAAAATTGAAATTAAAAATAGTTATTATATGAAAAACAATTTTTTGCAACCATGTAAAGCTTGTTAAGATGAAGCAACAACTCTTAAATTCATGCAAAATATTTGTTTTAGTAATGATATTTGACAATTGCATACAAAACTAAGCATAGCTTAAGTATGTTACTCAGAAACTATATTCTTAAGTATTTTTCCTCAAATGAATATTTACATATTCACACATATATGTATATATTTACATATATACACACATATATGTGGATATGTGAAAACCTAAAATCCTGCAGATTTGTATATAATTTTAATAGCTGAATTATATTATGTCCATCAGTTAGTAAAAGAATTGAGAAAATGGTAGTTACTCACTACAGAATGTTACTCAGAAACACAAGATAAATTATATATCTAATATTGACAGACAGAAATTGTTAAAGCATTCCCCTGTAGGAACGAAGGTATTTTGTCTAAAAAGTCTATTGAATTTCAGTGATATGGAATTCTAGAAAGACCCTCCCTCGTGTTCTCGCAAAGACCAAGAGGAATTTTGGAGAATGGAAAATTGTAAATATGGTGAAAATATAAATAGTAACCAAGTTTATAGTCAAAGCGAGAAAGGCTTCTGATGATAAAAAAAATAAATGTACATAATACTATAATGGTTAATTCATGTTATTATGAATTTGCCTAAACACAACTGAATAACTTGCTAAAAACTCTGATACAAGCTGCAGAGTTTTCATAATACCTAATCAATACATTGACTTTATACATTTTAACTATATTCATAAATTCAAATTTTGTCTATTCATTATAACATTATGTCTATTAATAGAGGCGTAATTTGTAGCTTGTTATTTAGCTACAAACATGACAAAGCTACAGTAAATAGCATATTCTATGATAAAGTATTAAAAATTTACAGTGTTTTTCTAGAAATGAGACCTGAGTTGTTTGTTAGTTAATTACTTAATTAATTTACTGGTGTCTCTGTGTGTGTTTGTCTGTCTTAGTGTTTCTATTGGGAGTGGAAATATTTGGAGCTCCGGTTTTGTTAGAGTAGATGTGACATTATTGGAGGAATTATGTCACTGTGGAGGATAGTTTTGAGGTCTCATATATTCTCAAGCCACACAAAGTGTCTTAGGCTACTTCCTGTTGCCTGCTTATCAAGATTTAACTCTCTCAGATCTTTGTCTGCCTGTATACCACCATGATGATAATGAACTAAACCTTTGAAAAATGTAAACCACCCCAATCAAATATATTTCCTATGTAAGTGTTGCCATGGTTATGCTGTCTTTTCACAGTAATAGAAATCTTAGCTAAGTCACATGTCAAATCTTATGAAGAGTTAAAATCTTTTAATTGCATGGCTTTTAGTTTTAGAAGTTTAATCCATTATCATCATGGTAATACATGTTGGCATTCATGCAGACATGGTACTAGAGAGGGAGCTGAGTGAGGAAAAGAGCTATATTTTGGTCCTACAAGCAAAAGAAAGTTGTCTGAGACACTGTGTGTGTCTTGAGCATGTATGAGACACCAAAGCCCTCCTCCAAAGTGCATACTTTCGCCAGCAAGGGAACATCCACTCCAGCAATGCCACAACTCCTAACACATATATAGAAATAACAGGAAAACGCTAAGGAAATGTTTCTCTACTGATACCCTGTAGTACATATTGACTGAAATCAGGTTGTCAAGGTTGTGTGAGAATAGCTTTACTCAGTGAGCATCTTTCTTCCCCCATTACCAAAATTTCAATTCAACCAATTAGTAACTATGTTCAAAACTGCAGAAAGAAAATGAAATAATAGGCAGAAGCATTAAAAAAGTATAAGCATATGAAATAAAGGAATGGAGACATCCTGAGTGTCATTTGTTTTCCTTTTTCAATTACCATTTTTATAAGGCAGCTACTTTTACATCAAAAATTAAAGAACAAATAATCAAACTAAAATATTTAAACGTATCAACCTAAGCATTAACAACATGAGGCAATAGTTAAAATCTTCTGGTTTTAGTACATTATGTTGCTAGATGTTATTTGACTTTCTGAATTAACCTGTGAACTCTGTTTATATTAATTATTGTTTTTACTAGTTTTAGAGTAGCTATTTTTTTCAGTCCTATTTTAGGCAAAAGTGCAAGTGGTAGAGCCTGTGGATTTCTAGTTACCTATTCACATATTCTAATTTATTTAAAAACTTATTATCTGGTAATATTATATAATGCATTCTGATCATATCTACTTCTAATTCTCCTCTTCAACTCCTCCCATGAATACATATTTCTCTAGCTCCTTCTCAATAAGATCTGCTCATTTCAAACTTAAGAGTGCACATGAAGTTTGTTTCTCCAACATCTACCACATTGTGGTTATACAAGAATTATGGATATACTCCATCTTTCCTAAAACAACTTATGGATGAAATATCAACTCTTGCATTCAATATAGGAAGCAGGGACAAAGAGTTAGCATTTCTGTTTTCCTTTTCCAGATATTATTTCATTGCCTTTACAGAGTGTAAAAACAACAACCACCCCTCACAAAAAGAAAAAAGTGATCACTAAAGGTTTTTTAAGACTACAAGTTTATTTAAACTCTAAGATGAAAAGTATGAAAAAAACAGTGGAAATTAATGAATAAAGCATGAACTGTTAGAGAACTAGATGGTGAATAGACAAGATCTGATAAGCACACAGCAATCTAGATCATCACTATGTAAATCTACTGAGAGTTAGTAGAATTTAGCACATAAATGTAAAAGAAATGTGTGTTTGGTGTATTTAAACAAAAACATATAAGTACAATACCAAGTTTATTATTATAGGTTGGGAGATTTTTATTAGCTTTTGTCAGTGAAATGCAATTGTTGAATTAAAAAGCTGAATGAACTTAATAATTTGCCATGGAGTTTTGTGTGTGTGTGTGTGTGTGTGTGTGTGTGTGTATTCTTCAAAAATTACAGGTATTTTGTTTCGTTGTGCTTGTATTCTAGGGAGACAGCATATATTTTAAAATTGACTCTAAGTTTCCACATGTGAGTGATACATTTATCTTCTTTTGAATCTTAGTATAATCAGTACAATGCATAATTTTGTTTCTGTACATGTCTTTATACTGTGTGCATGAAGTAAATGTGACAGATTTTGTGATTTTAAGAAGAACTTTACTCTCACTGCGATTCTAAAATAATTTTCACAACACAATAACCAGGATGACAATATTCTTAAAGTAACACTAGTTAGGTGTTGAAAGTGATATTTTAAAATCCTTAAAAGAATGGATGTAAGTTAAGATTCCTGAGAAACAAACTCTAATAATGAAAATTGGACTTAGTTTATTAATATCTGCTTTTGACTACAACACATAGCAAGAAGTTAAAGAGGCAGCATAGTAGGGGAAAAGAAAGAGCTCTAAACTAACAGCAAAGTTCTCAGATGAGCCCATAAGGAAGATTTAAACAAATATTTCCCATTAGTCTTGTCCTGTACTAAATGGAAGGAAGTTGGGAAAGTTGGGCTTCATACACTTTTCATATATGGTCAACATTTAGCTGTTGAGAGTCAGTAGTTCCATAGAAAAACAAATGAACATTAAGTCTTTACCTTAGTATAAGTAGTGGAAAAGAACTAAGTTGATTTTCATTAGAATTAAATGTTGACACTAGCTAGATGAATAAGAGATGCTATCTTACAGAAATCAGGAAGTTGGGAATAGGAAACACTCTGTATATAGTGCCAGTAAATGGGCCTTTTGTGCAAAAAGATGCTTCCACCAAGCCTGAGAACCTGAACTCTATCAATAGGTATCAGGCAGTGGGAGAATAGAAATGAGTCCTATGAATTGTCCTCTGATGTGCACATGTGTAAGCAGATATAATACCCTTTAATTAAATGTAGTATGACAACAAAAGGCATGATGAAGAGGCCTTCAACTCTATGCAAAGAACTGTAGGAAACTAAGGAAAACTGAGAGTGGGAGAATCTTCCCAGGGACAAGAACAGCTGTCAACCCTAAAAATATGCATACAGATAAGATTATAGCAACTGAAATTGCTTTAATAAAAAGAGAACCCATGAAATTGAAAGAGATCAATATATGGCATATAGGAGAGTTTGGATGGAAGAAAGGAAAGGGATGCATAATGTAATTAAAATATAATCTAGAAAGTAAAATAAACAATCAAAAGTATTTCTGAATTATGTATTTTGAAAATGTACAATTTTATGTGATATTGAATCATTTCCTGCTTTAACCCATATCTAGTAATCTATGTATCCTCACGGGAATGTAGCTTACAGGAATGTGGCTTAGCAGCATGAGTCTAACCTACATCCATCTAGGGCCGGGGAATCATGGCATCTCCCACACTTCCCTTCTCCCCAGCCTTCCATTCTATCTACTCTACCCACCTAAGGGCTGCCCTATCAAAAGTCCAAGGCAGTCTCTTTATTCAACCTATGAAAGCAACAGAAATAAAGAAGATCCCTCCTATGCCATTTCCCCTTTTCTGTTTAAACAAAAAAGAAAGGCTTTCATTTTAACATACTAAAATTACATATAAAAAAAACAGTTTTTTATATGTAATGTTTTTTATATGTAAGCAAGAATTACAATTACAATATTTAAATCTATTTTATCTTTTAACATAACTAAGGAAAACTATAACTATCTATTCTTCAACTCCATCAAAGACTCCAGAAGGATAAAATATTACCTGAGTAAACAAGAATTCCAAAACCCTAGAAATGACAGAGCCATCTTGCTGCCTGGACAGTCACCCAAAATTTTTTTTTGTACTGTTGGGGCATCCATCTTCAGCCTACAGGCCCATAGTATCTGGCAGACATTTCCATGAATGTCACCTCTTTTTGTGTCCTCCAGATTGTCTCGCATATTCTTGCATGAAGCAGGAACCCTGAAGGATCATCTCACCTTTAGGCAAGTTCAGCAATCCTCTTTCTGGGGGTTCTTTGTGTCCATTTAAGCAGTCCAGGCAAGAGCAGTTTCTTTCTTAAATGGCTAGCAAACTCCATAAAGAGCCTCTTCAATGCTCATCTTCCTCTTGAAGTAGCTTGGTGCTGCCAGGAACAGACATGTCTCATTGTCATGAAAAGCCTGTTATTAAAACATTAAATGCCATATTCTGCAGTCTTTGAAAGATATGAAGAATGCCTATCTGAAATATATCTATGCACATCTAGAAAATCTAACTAACATGACTACAAACTTGACAATTATAGATGATTATCCATTAACAACTTATATTTCCTAATTATACATTACATTTTTAGATGAACTACATAATAGGAATACCTTAATCAAGAGCAGAAATATATATATTTATATATAGAGAGAGATAGATATATATCGCAAAATTGACGTTAAATTTTTGTCAACAAAGCAAAATTTATACCAATGCAAATTAATTATATCTATATCATCTCAGTCACCAGTTGAGTGAAGTAATTTTCTGAAGGTGTTCCTTTCAGGTGTTCCTCTGAAAGTGACCTTTCAGGAGGGTGTGGTCTATCATACCATATTGGTGTAGAAGAAATCCATAGGTTCTCATCCTCTATGAAAACAAAAGAAGAACCTCCTTTCCAAAGCATATCCTTAGATCCAAATTTTGAAGTCAAGATAGCTTTATACTATACATGTTGGATTAGCTTAACAGACCACAAAATGAAATGTCTTTCTGTATTTAGCTCCTTCACAGTCAAAAAATTTAAAGAAATCACAATAAAATACATAATCCAGACATTCTGTGGTTTTTCCATTTTTATGTGGCTTATTTTTATTTCTTTTAATCTATAACTATCTGTAGTCTGTCTCTTTAAAGGCTTTACCCTGTTTTAAGGCATTAACTTTATTTTATGACTCTATATTTTTCTTTTTCTCTCCCAAGCCTACATAATTTATCTAACAGTATGACCCCTTTAGATGTCTTTTATATCTGAATCTGTCCTATTGTGAATCTGTAATTCCTTAATGTATAGGAACAGTTTTGCTTTGCACTTTTAAAATGCTAAGCTCTTAAGAATCTAAGCTGCGAAAATCACAGGTCAAACACAGGTACTGCCTGCTTGCTCTGCCCAGTCCAACATGGAAGAGCCACTTGTGCCTCTGAGCCGTGCACATTGCACCACTAGTATGGTGGGGCTGCTTGTACCTCTGAGCCGTGGTGCACAATGCCCTCCTCCAGGCAGGAGCCAAGCTCAGCACTCCAACCCTGAGAATGAGCTTTTAAATCTAAGTTACAGATGAATCTGCTTATGCAGAGCAATGCACGGCCTGGAAACATCTCCGTGTGTGGCTGAGGAAATCGACCATGCTCTCCCACCTGACAAAGCCTGACCCCACTGTCTGCCAAGGCAGGAAGAGCTGAGCCACGGTATGGTCTCAGCTACTTTCTTCCCAATCCCGAGTGGGCACAGTAACATCCAGTTCCAGAAAAGCCATTGAAATGCTTTATAGCCAGAGTTCATGCTAACAGCACAGCTCAGGAAGCCCCATTTTAAAACCACCACAGCTTTTTTCTGCTGATATTGATGAGTCAGAAAATCTCTCTTAAAGGATCTATGCCAGGCCGCGAGCTGTGCTAAACTTTGTATTTGTTTCTAGAATTCCTTTTTAAGCCCTCTCAGGTTTTATGTGGAGTCAGCCAACCATGTTTGGCAGCCAAACTGTTGTAATGAGCGCAGGGGCTGGGTCCCTTGTTCCATCCCGCCTGACTCCCAGCTCCCACTGTGCAGCTCCCAGAGTGGGCAAGCTGTGTTCCTGGGACCTGGCTAGCTTACACCTGAAATAGCCACATGGAAATTGTATCAATTAAATCACTGCCTGGTCATTAGTTCTAGCCTCTTGTTGGCTAACTCTTACATATTTGTTTAAATCATATCTAATAATCTGTGTATCACCATGTGGTCATTGCTTACCAGTAAGATTCTAACCAGCATCCATCTTGGGTAGGAGCAGCATGGCGTCTTCCACACTTTCCTTCTCCCCAGCCTTCCATTCTACCTACTCCACCCACCTAAGGGCTACCTTATCAAAAGACCAAGACAGTTTCATTATTCAAACAATGAAAGCAACAGAAATACAGAAGGACTCTCCTACACCAGAATATGTAGTCACATCATCTCTTTACTTACCACTTTATTAGGTTCCATTAATTTTCTAGTTCTGAAATTCTTAATTATTTCAAAGAATATATATACACACATAGATACAAATATATCATATTTATGGAGACCCTACATTAGGAATGATATCATATTAGGAATTTGACATATATAAGAAGCAGACATCATCTTTATTTTCAAGTATTTCATTTTAGAATGTATCACTTTCATTGGCTGTGTTTCTGTACTCAATAAAAGGGAAACACATGCTGAACATCAGCATTCATCTCTCTTTGATATATACCATAACAAGAAATGTGACAGGCTACCTTCCATTCCCAACATTATATTTTCCCTGCCATGATGGATTTCACTCTTGAAATATTAATCAAAACAAACCTTTCATTTCTTAAGTTGCTTCTTGTCAGATATTTTGTCAGTGAAGTGAGAAGAGTGACTAATGCTACACTCATCAGATATATTAGTCTGTGATTCATTTTCACTCTAGAGCTCTTGTCATGTTTGTGTATTCACACTATGGTGAACTAGAAAATCTGAAGTTGAATGTGTTCCCTGTTTGGAGAACATTAAAAACACCATACCTATTAGTTCTTTTCTAAACAGTGAGTATAATTCAATAGTAAAAGCTTTACATTCTGAATTTTTTTTTCAGATGTATGTTTTCTAGTATTTATCTTATATGTTTAGTTTTTATTCATTACTTATTTTTGGAAGGCTATATATTTCTAGAAATTTGTGTATTGTTCAAGGATAATAAAATAATAATTTATTATCATTCACAGAGATTCATTATGATAATTTGTATTTGAACAATAGTAAATACAAAATGTATTTTGATATTTATTATCTTGTTTCTTTGATCAATCTCATCTTACATCATTGGTACAACTAAATGTTTGTCTATATAGTATATGTATTGAACAAAAGTACTCTCAGTTTTACTAACTTTTTTAATAGTCTTTATTGGACATGCTTCTGGCCTGACCTTTATTTCCTAATAAAGAGAATTAGGTTAGTATTTTCTATTTCCATGAGGTATAGCATTAGATTATTCTTGACCTTTGTTTTTAAATAGGCATGTCATCCCTTTAGGACTGATTTGCTGTATTCATGAACAAAATGGCTTTATTGTTCAATCCTACTAAACTAGAACTTAAAATTAATCTGAATTGCTAAGATCTCATAAGAAAAATATAAATGAAAATGAATTTTCATTCAGTGAGCAAGGTGAATACCAGGCAATACCATTATAAGATAAAATGATATGAACACTTTATCATTATAAACTCAACATCAATAAAAATTGCTTATAAACAAACCTAACAAAATAGAAATAAAATTCTATGAAAGCATGGTACTTATCTACTGTAATGGTAACATGTTTAGTTTGACAAATAAAAATAAATCAGTACAATGAAGCTCAAACATCTGATAATAAAATGTACAATCACAGAAAGGAATTAATTCTTTCATAGTTGAAACTGAGCAATAGTAATTATAGAGTAAGCTTTTCTGAACATTTTATGAAAATATATAGGTAATATCTTTTTTGATTTTTGTTTTGTTTTAAAGACAGGGTTTTCCTGTAGCTTTTGAGACTGTCCTAGAATTAGCTCTTCTAGACCAGGCTGGTCTCAAATATTGTCGCAAGAGAATATTACACTAGGTTGATTAAAAAAGGGGTATTTTATTGGAGGGGATAAAACTTACAGATCAATGTCCCAAACCACGTTCCTCTGGTCGCAAACAGGAAACCGAGTCTAGCAAAA
>JAQHUG010000060.1:4145932-4159399 GCA_028555095.1 Dicrostonyx torquatus | reverse complement strand
ATGAAATCCGGAAGCAAGTTAGTTTCGGAGAGCGGCTGAGGCTCTTTTTAAAATGAAAACCACACCCCACATTGGGCGGGTATCTTAGAAGCCATTTGCTGAAAGCAAGAGGGCTTAATCTCCCACAGCACTCAAACTCTCAGAGATTCCCTTGTCTCTGCCTCCAAAGTGCTGGGATAAAAGGCTTGTACCACCACGGCCTGACACGTAATACCTTAGTTAGTAAAAATAATTTTTTTAAAAAAAATCTAAGTTTGAAAGTTTGAAAAGTGAATAATTTCTTTCATGACTCATATTTTACTTGGTACCTGGGGTTTTTGAAAATAAAATCAATCACAAAATGTAAAATAAAGATATTAGAATTGTAAAGGAATGAGCAGACTGTGTACACTGACTATCATGTGAGGGTATGCATAGATAATTCATGTGACTCTACCATATCACCTTTAGAACTAATAAACATTCTGAGATGTAGTATGGAGGTTGCTTGTTTGTTTCCTGGCAACCCAGACATCATAGAGACTGTATTAATTAAATCATTCCTTGGCCCATTATCTCTAACTTCTTATCGTCTAACACATCTTAATCTGATCCATTTCTACTAGTCTGTGTATTGCCAAATGGCAGTGGCTTACTATCAAAAGTCTGACTGGTGTCTGTCTCTGGCAGGGTTACATGGCTTCCCTTTTGGCTCTACCTTCTTTCTTCCACCATTCAGTTAGTTTTCTCCACCTACCTCTGTCCTACAAAGTCACTGGCCAAAACAGATTCTTTATTAACCAATGATATTCAAAGCATACAGAGAGGAATCCCACATCACCACCCCTTTTCTGTTTAAATAAAAAGGAATGTTTTAATTTCAACATAGTAAAATTACATAAAACAAAACAGGTATTAATCAAGAAAAACAGTTACAATACTTATATCTACTTTATTTTATCATAACTAAGAAAAACTATAACTATATATATTCTTCAAATCCATCAAAGACTCCAGAAGGATATAATATTACCTAAGTAAACAGGAAATACATTATAAGCAACTTCCAAAACTCTAAAGTTGACAGAGACATCTCACTGCCTGGACAGTCACCCAAAGTTCTTCTGTAACATTCAAGTATCCATCCCATCTTCAGCCTACAGGCCCATAGTATCTGAGAGACTTCCATGAAGCATGAAATTTCAGAGACTGTTCAATGACCTATATTGCCAGTTTGTCAGTCACTTTCTTCTGTGTCCTACAGAAAGTCTGGCAGACTCTTTCATTAAGAAGGAACCCCAAAAGATTGTCTCACCTTGAGGCAAGTTCAGCAGTCACTTCTCTGTACGTCCTGCATGTCCAGTTTATATCGCATAACATCAAGCAGTCCAAGAAAGAGCAGTTTTTTGCACAAATGGAGAGCAAACTCCATAAGGAGACTTTTCGATGCTTGTCTTCCTCTTGAAGTAGATTGGTACTGCCAGGAGCAGATATGCCTCATTGTCATGAAATTCAAACCTCTTAAATCATTTTAAATGCAATATTCTGTTGGACTTTAAAGGTTTGAAGAATGCCTATTCATCTGAAATATATATCTCTGTAAATCTAGAAAACCTAACTAACATGACTACAAACTTGACTATTATAGATTATTTATTAACCTACATTTCTTAATTATATACATTACATTTTTAATGAGCTGCACAATCACAATCCCTTAGTCAAGAATAGAAATACATATACACAGTTGGTGCAGGAGAACTGTCTGTATTCTGTCAATCATGTTTTAAATAAACGCTGATTGGCCAGGCAAGAAGTATAGGTGGGAAAACCAGACAGGAAGTAGAGGTGGCGCAAGGAGAACAGGAGAATTTGGGAAGCAGGAAGCTTCTCTGGCATTCCTGTGCAGACCTTCAAGGAGGCAACATGTAAGCTGCCCGGCTGAGAAAAGGTACAGGCCATGAGGCTGACAATGGGTTAATATAAGTTATGGGAGCTGGTAGGAAGACTGAGCTAATGGGCCAATCAGTGTATAACTTAATGTAGACTCTCTGTGTGATTTTTTTTGGGGCTTGCTGGCTGTGGGGTACTGGGCAGGACAGAAACCCCAACGAGCAGGCCCCTCATAGTAAACAAAGTATAACAAAATTGACCTTTAATTTGTTTCAATAGACCAAGATCTATACCAATGCATCTCTATAGCATATCCTGCTTTAAATGTAAACAAACATTTATAAACAATCATTTAGGGGATTTGGGCACAGTTCTTTAAAAGCTACTTCTTGCTATTTATTGGGTGAAGTATTTTCTTTTGGGGGTCATAGTTAATCAAACCAAATTAGTTTGGAAGAATTCTACAGGTTCTCATCCTCTATGAAAACAAAAGAACAACATCTTTTCCAAAGTGACATATCCTTAGATCCATATTTTGAAATCAAGATACATTAAAGTGTATATTTGGTTTAGCTTTGGAATCCCCAGAATCAAATGTCTGTCTGCATTCAAAAATTCAAACAAAACTCAGTAATATACATAATCCAGACTCTGTGTATTTTTAATATTTATGTGGTTTATATTTTTTTAATTTATGACTGTCTGTACTCTGTCTCTCTAAAGTCTTTGTTTCATTTTTCTAAATGATTTACTTCTTTTTCAACTCTCCGTACTTTTTTTTTTCTCTCTTCGAAGCTTATGTACATTTATTCAACAATGTGACTCACTTAGATGTCTTTTCCATCTGATTTTTTTTATTGTGTATCTGTAATTATTTTTCACCAGGAGCACTTTTTTTCACTGCTAACTGGGTGTGGCTAAGATCAACTCCATAGCCCTGTCTGCTTGCTGTACATAGTCCAACATGATGGAGACATGTTTAATACTTCTGAGAACCATCCACATTGCCCCAGTTCCAGGCACACAGAGGGTTAATATTGCCATTAAGAAAGTCATAGCACTCTGCTCACAAAGTCCATTTAAATTCTGCATAACTGGACCTCATCAAAGTTCATACTGGAAACATGGTCCAGAAAGCTGCCATTTCAAAATGGTGTGGCTTTTTTCTGTTATCACTGAATCAAGAAGACCTCTTTAAAAGGGGCTGTGGCATACCACTAGCAAAATGCTGGCTACCAAGAAGCCATGCTTAACTCTGTTCTTATGTGTCTAAAATTATTTTTCAAATCTTTAGGTTTTACGTGAATATGACTAGCACATGTTGGAGCACCAATTTATAGTATGAAGGCTGCTTGTTCATTTCCCAGCTGCCCAGACTCCCAAAATAACCACACAGAAACTGTATTAGTTAAATCACTGCTTGGCCCATTAGCTCTAATTTCTTATTGGCGAACTCTTACATCTTAATTTCACCATTTTCTAGTAATCTGTGTATCAACATGTGGCTGAGGCTTACCAGCAAGTTTCCGAAGGTTGTCTGTCTTTCATGGGGCAACATAGCTTCTCTTCTGACTCTTCTGACTTTACCTTCTTTTTCCCAGCATTCAGTTTAGTTTTCTCCACATACTTCTGTTCTACTAAGCCACTGACTGAAACAGATTATTTATTAACCAGTGATATTCACAGTATACAGAGGGGAATCTCACATCACTGAACCGACTTACAAATTTCAATGTTATAAAACAAATACACCTTATTTTCAATTAATTGTATTTTAGAGTAGAGTATAATTACAATACCCCCTTTTCTTTATTCCTTCCAAATACTCCCACATTCCCCTCCCCAGTCTCCTTCACATTCACTGCTATTCTTTATCAATTGTTTACACACAAATGTATAACCTGACCAATCCATAAAATGTTATTTGTATGTATGTTTTCAGGACTGACCATTTGGCACAGGAAAATCAATTAGTGTGCTCTTACTTAGGGAAAACCACCTCTGCCACTCACAGTTTTTCTCAGCTGCATATGATTCTCTGTGTATGATTGAATCCTTGTGGGCACCTTGCTGTGCTCATGATTGGGCAGTCATGTTCCTGAGACATAATGCATGTAGGTTCTGATAGTACTAGGAAACATTATCTCACATCTAACTCTCTGATCATTTGCTTTTAAGCAATACATAATTCTGGGCCTGTGTGAGTGTGTGTATGCCACATGTATGTGGGTACCATGAAGTCCAGAAGATGGTTTTTGATTGTCTTGAATATGGAGTAACAATGAGTTGTGTATAGACCAATGTGTGTTATAAGAAAAAAATGTCAAATCATCTGGAAGAACAGCAGGTGCTCTTAACTTCTGTGTTATTTCTATAGGCCCAGGACACAGAGAACAATAGAATTTGCAAGCTACCAGATACCAAATCTGAAAGGAATTAAGTGAGGGTTGAAAGACTAAGAGACATAGCATACAAAGCACATGTACTCATATAATCATATGCATATATCACACATAGTCACACAAAATCCTTATATATTTTAGTATGTTTGGTGTACATTTCAGAAGAAAATCCTCAATGTAAAGTAAGAGCAATACAGCTTTGAGATGAATTTTAAATAACAGTCCATTTGCAAAACAGTTGGAATGGAAATTATCTCTTCTTTCTGATTTCCTCCTTCTATTGCATCTAGGAATCTAACCACTGAAGTGGCTCCCAAGGCATTCAAGTGAGGTCATTCCCAATTAATCTCTGTGAGTTCCTTGCAAATGTACCTGCATTGGTCTTGAGTTTTATACCAGTGCACACTTAAAGATACTTACAATGATTTCAATATTTAAGGTTACAGAAAGAATATAACATGGGTGTATCAATACAAACACCCTGACCAGACACATTTTTCTTTGACTTTCCATCCCTAGAATAAATAAAAATAATGATTTGTTGTGTTAAAAATGATTATTTTAGAATTCATCAAATATGTATTAGTATGATGATCATATATTTTAAAAATTCCTAGATTAAAAAATTATGTATGTAACGATTTTCATGACCCTGCAATTTTTTTGCTGTATTTTTTGCTAAACAGCATTGTATAATATTTAACAATATAAAGATATGTTATATTTGCTTCTTCTGTCTTTGTCAATTATGTAAAAATGTGATACATTTACTTATACAGGATATGTCTAATTATGCAAAGATGTGTTGCTGCTTTACCTTGCTCCCTAAAGCACCGGATTGGTCTAATAAAAAACTCGATGAAATATGTAGGCAGAAGAGGAATAGGCAGGGTTGGTGAGCAAGAAGATTAAATAGGAGAGAATAATAGAAGAGAATATAGAAGGAGGAAATAATGAGGGAGAAAGAGAAAGACATGCCTGAGGCCAGAAGCCAGACTGCCACTGGCCAGAAAATATATACAAGAATCAGTGAAAGTAATATATGCAGAAAAAAACAAAAGATAAAAGCTCCCAAGGCCAAAATAAAGATGAAGAGAAACAAGTTACTTTATGAGAACTAGCAAAAAAAAACCATCTGAAGCTAAGGCAAAGCATTCATAACTAACAAAATGTCTCTGTATCATGCTTTGGGAGCTGGTTGGTAGCCTAAAAGAAAGCCTGGTATAATGCAGAGTGTAGAATGTAGATAACTTAACATGATTCTATTAGCTAACATTGCTACTGAGTCAAAAAATGAGAGATGATATTATTTATTTTTTATTGATTTTAGTATGACAAAGAACTCTTCCTGCAGAAGGTCTTTGAGTTGTCTTTGATTATTTGAAGCACCACATGTGAGCATAAGAATAAAATTTTTTCATTAGCTGAAACCTTTGAAAAATAATTGATATTATTCTACTCTTATGTTCAAAAGTATCATAGAAGATTTACTTAGCATTCTTTCAAAATTATTTTCTGAGTCCAAATCTTAATCCAGTACAAAATATTACAGCATTACTGTGGTTTAGATTGACTTTGTTAAAATATCCAAATGATTCATGAAATCATTAACTTACATCAGAATAATCATTATTTTACTTTGCAAAAATATATATTTAACCCTTTAGCTAACATGTATGAATTGTATATATTACGATAGTTCAGTGGAATAGTTCCGCACACAAATATGGCATTCATTCATAAAACTCCCTTTGTCTCCCATTTCCTTGTCTTCCTTTCATGAGTACTATTATCATTATCTTGTAAGTCAGAACTTCCTGTAATTTTCACATTTTACAGTAAACATGGGGTTCTTGTCTTAATCTTTCTATTTTATCTTATTTCATTTTGTATATTGTCTTGTGCTGCTATGCATTCTGACACCAATGACAGGCACTGTTCTTATGTATGGCTAACAACACCCCGTGTATACACATAGATAATTTTCTTTATCCCTTGAGCTACTGATGAAATGCATTTAATGTGCATCCATATCTATGGAAAGACATACATATGAACAATGATTTTCATGATAGGAGCCCCAGAGGTCATCATGTTGCCAAGCAAGTATTTTCTTTGTATTCTTGTTTTAAGAAGGTAAATAATGTAAATACTCCAATTTAACAGGTAGAGGATATTGCTATCGATAGTACTGTAGACTATGAAATTTATTCAAGAATCAATTATCTAATAAAATAAAGTTAATGAATATATTTGCAAACAATTGCAATTCATGGAGGCATATATTTTTTCTAATACATACAAAAAAGAGGGGGGTTTAGTGGAATTTTATAGCTTTCTGATATTAGCTGTCATTATTTGTAATTTTGCAGGTGATTCAGACATAAATGAAACCTCCCAGGTTTGCTGGTACAATAGAAAATGGTGTTACTACATTATACAGTATAATTATATTTAAAGTGTCTTCAAAGATTAATGCAAGTGGTCAATTAAATATCATCAATTTTTATTTATGTAAACATACATGAAAACAAATTCAATAATGTTCTTGTGTACAAAACAACTTTGGGAGCTTACATTTAGACTCAATGTAAAGAACAGTTATTTTTTAAAACAGAATTTACAAATGGATTGTCCTGTCTTTTGGCTCTCAGTTCCTTTTAAAAATTGTTTAGGAAATTGAAAGATGACCATATATGATAAGACTGTCATAGAAAATATTTCTCCATCCAGGCGGTGGTGGCACATGCCTTTAATCCCAGCACTCGGGAGGCAGAGGCAGGCGGATCTCTGTGATTTTGAGACCAGCCTGGACTACAAGAGCTAGTTCCAGGACTGACTCCAAAGCTGCAGAGAAACCCTGTCTCGAAAAACAAAAAAAAAAAAAAGAAAATATTTCTCCATAGACACTGAAATTGTAAACAGGGGCCATCAGGGCCTTTGGCATTCAGTTTCTTTGAGAATGTGCTTCTAAAATATAACTTTCATTTGCTCATCTGTTTTAAACCAATGTTATTTGCTCAAGATTTTGTCCCAAGTTATTAATTCTCCCACGCAGGACTATGCTGAGATCACATAGAAGCTCATTTAACTGCCAAACTAACGTACTTTCCACTCCTACAAGTCTGCATTCTTTAACAGTACTACAGGGGCACAGATTATTATTAGTATAGAAATTAATCCCTTGCTCTCTTTTCAGTCTGCCTATTTGCTTCCATTTAATGTATCATTTAATAAATTGTTTACAGTAAATAGTGAATTACAAAGCACTTACTAGAAGCCAGAAAGATGTGTAAAAGTAGAGCACACTTTTAGCTGTAATATTTAGGTTTTCCATTTCTGCATATTTTCATGAGTATGAAAGGCTATTTAAAAACTCATATTTTCCCTTTGTTCTCTATAGACTTCCATTTATAAATATTTCTATTTCTTGCACCCCAGATTGTGTGTCAGTAATAAGTAATTGCTCCTACCTACCTTTAAATTTATATATGTGCATATATATATATGAGTTATGTATTTGTGTATGTATAATGTGAAATATATATTAATATATGCCAAGTGTTGGCATATCTTGCTTTTAATTACTGATATTCATATAGCTGATTGTTTATATTTGACTTCTTCCACTGATAAAACGTAGAATTGATTAGAATCTTCTGAATTTTAAATGTAAACATTAAAGAATAGTCATATTTTTTTAAATTCCAGGCTAAATATCATTTAAGTAGTTTATCCCATGTTCGTATTGTTCATTTTACCATATAGATATTTTATTTCAGAGGTATATGTGTTTGAAGCACCTATGTTGTGGAACAATTATATTGTATCCTGTAAAGTTTTGTTACTTATATTTTTAAAATAAATGCTGATTGGCCAACAGCCAGGCAGGAAACATAGGCAGGGAAACGAGAATAGGAGAATTCTGGGAAGAGGAAAAGCTGAGTCTGCAGTCATCATTTAGACACAGAGGAAGCAAGATGAATATGCCTCACTGATAAAGATACCAAGCCACACGGCTAACAGAGAGAAGAATTATGGGTTACTGTAAGATATAAGAGTTAATAAGAAAGACTGCGCAAATAGGCCAACCAGTTTATTAATGTAGATCTCAGTGTGCTTTGGGATTAAATGACTGTGAGACCGGGTGGGACAGAAACCACTGTCAACACACCTATGAATTCCAAAGTACTGACTCAATGACCTCTATAAAAAAAGAAATATGGAAAAGTGGTTTTAAGTTTTATTTGTGTCTCTTTAAGTTAATATTTATTGAATTTTTGTAGGTTAATTATTAAAGGAAACAATAATGTTTTGTTTTAAGTAACTCAGACAGTTCTATGATATGTGTTTAATTAAAAAAAATATGTCCATTGTTCCATTTCTAAATCCTGCATTGCCCATAAAAATAACCTCTTTTTGCTAGGCAGTGGTGGCAAATGCCTTTAATCCCAGCACTCGGGAGGCAGAGGCAGGTGGATCTCTGTGGAGTTCGAGGCCAGCCTGGTCTACAAGATCTAGTTCCAGGACAGGCTCCAAAGTTACAGAGAAACCCTGTCTTGAAAAAAAAAAAACCTCTTCTGTATTTTGAAGTTTGTCTTTTAACACATGATCCCAAATTTTGAACAATAAGGTTAATAATCAGGAAAAAAACCCAGAAAAGACTATGGAGTGGGGAAAACTACAGAGAAACTCTTCATCAGTGAAGGTTTCTTATTCACTTCTACTGAATCTCTCCAGTTGTTATATGTCTACATCTGCTTGAACTTTCTTTAATGTCTCTGAAGATGATTGATGCCTTCTAAGAGAGTAACAGCTTGGCACTGTCATATTTTAATCATAAATAAATAAACACAAAGTGTTTCATTAATAACTATCTTTGTCCCAACAAGAATATCTAAAATGATAGTTTTAATATTTCTTCCACATTTTCTAATATTTATATTCACTTAGGATTTTAAAAAATCTTTGTGAACCATTTATAATATTTATCAAAGTTGATGAACATGCTTTCAAAAGAGCATTCCAACTTGTAAATATCCACCGTGTCCTAGATCATAGTTCAAATTGGAAGGAGAGAAACATATTCTGACTTCTTCCCTCAACCGTTTTGAATTTATAACATTAAAAACCCTCTAATACTTTATTTTCTCTTACTTGAATCATCTCTAAATAGATAATTCAGAATAACCTAATCTTGTAAATGGTGATCAATAATAACCACAGCTTCCAGTGTCATGCATCCAATAAGGGAATTAAATAAATACATATGTTCTTCTCAAGCTACAACATAACACTGCTTATGGTTCTATGCAGATTCTCACAAATGCAGAAGTCAAAACTGTATTAAAATACTATGCTGCTAATCTTGCCCACAAATAATGTATAGGTTTTGTTTAATACTCATCAGTGTTTTTCATTAAATTTATTATATTTGGCAGGTATTTGGCTTTAACAAGCAAATTTTATTTTTTCTAATTAGTAGTATTTCTGTAGTTCTTCACAAAATTAAGTTTTATGTAGAACAACTTTTTCATAGTAATATACAAAATGTTTAAATGCTAATCTATACACATAGAACTTATAAATTTAACAGTATTGTAACTGACAAGAAAATTTGAAATTTTTTGTATTTGTGTTGCATTTAACCTTACCACAGTGAGGTACTGTCATGCAGTGGTAAAATGCATAGGTCATATATACATGAAATACACTTACCAGAAAATAATAAATGCCACCTTTACCTCTGATTACATATAACACAAATATTCTCAGAAGCTCACTGAATTATTCTGTAAAAAGCAAATAAATGTAAAAAGTAAATAAATGACTGAAAGAAGTCTAATTAAAATTGTTGAAGTACACACACAAAATAACAAAATAAGAGATGTATTCAACTAGTTGGGAAGATAAAGTGAATCAGTGGGAAGAGAAAGACAAGATAGGATATTGGATTATGTAAGAACATGATCAAAATACATTATATTCATGTACAAATACATCGTAATGAAACATATAATTGTCTATATATGCTGAACATGATTAATTAATAAGTTCACATTACTATTAAAATAGTTTGTATAGGGTTGTAGAGACAATAATTGTTCTATAAGTAATGAATAATTTAAAACATAGGGTTCTTATATATAAATAGCACAAAAATAAAAACCTAATTTAATGCCTATACAATATAACACATATAATAACAATGAAGATTTTGTTAGCACATATATTCAGTAAATAGATTAATAAATGGCTCACTTTGATAGAAGCCAAATGTTATCTTTGCTATCTGTCTTATCATTTATCACTATTTTTAGGGATATTAATAATCTCATATTTCATTTGGTAAAATGCCGTTGGCTTTCAGATATATTTTTAAAATATTGCCTGTACTTGTATGATACAATAAGCAGGATGCTAAGGAAAATTGCAAATTCAAGTTTTAGAGAAAGGATTTGATCCAACAAAGATTTCTCCAACCACTGCCATAAGGGGTAGTATTGGATTGAAGACCGTATAGGACGGTAAATGTAGATGTAAGTCTGGACTTCCTCACTAGTCTCCTGAGATTTAGAATGCTAAATAAACTTCATAGCTAGAGCAGAAGGTGGAGGGCTCATGATTAAAAATGTAACTCAATCATGCTCGTGGCTTTTAAAAATCATTTGAAAATTTCTGGTATGTCCTTGAAGGCAGTTTAGTATTTGTTTAAACATATGAAGGCACACATGTTCTGGTGTTTGCTAGTCTTTTCAAAGAATAAGGATTCTGTAGGAAAGAGTAGTCTGATGAAGTTGCTTATGTATAAGAATGTTATGATTTAAATACACACCCATAAATATATACCTAAACATTTAACATTTTTACTAAGGTATATTCACTTTGATATCTGATTTAGTACTTCATACCAAGTTATGTTTCATATAATGTGAAATATTTAATACATTGAACTTCTAACTACTATTCTGTTTGTTTTGTTGTTGTATATAGATAAACTGAATATTCAGATACCCTATCCATAAGCCAGGGGCAGCAGTACCACTCATATGATTGTTCTATGCCTGAATGAATTCATATAAAGACTCATGGAGACAAGATTGCTTATTATTCTGTGTAAAGTACACAGAAGCAAAATGAAATTTTAAACAGAATTTTCTTAATTATATCAAAATACATGGACATAAATGTTTCATTTGTCCATCTAAGTAATATTACTATCTTTGAACTTTGACAAGCATAAAGATAAGCAGTCTACTTGACAATGATTCAGAGTGGAAAACATGCAGGGAATTTGGTTGTTTGCCAAACTGAAGGACTCAGTAAATAACTCTATCGAGTTATTACAGAAGATAATGTTGCCTTAAAAGAATACCACAGCATCATTTGAGTTTAACTGTACCTACTAGTACAATATCTGGTTGAACTATATCCTAATCTGAAAAGAAGAGAAAATGCATATTAATCTTAAAATAAAATGTTTAAGAGATTCCAAGAATTATTTTTGTACAGTAAAGTAGTATTTCTCACATTGGAAAAGTCATGGTTATTTTCTCTCTACAGTCCCTTCAAAACCTTTGAATTCACAAAACTGAAACCAAAATATTTCAATTTATGTTAAGACATCTCTTCTTTTCAACATGTTACTTTTATTGATTATTTGGAACTTTTATAAAACATACACAATCACACTAGCTTCCTAATCCTCCAAGGTCCACCATCTCTCTTAATCATCATTGAAGGAAAGACATAACAAGTCAATTTTTTAAAAAAAGTACAAATAGTGAAAATCACATATAAAGTCGCCACAATTTTACTCTATGGGAATAAGGCAGAATTTTGAATGGCTCATTTGAATTTAGACGGAGTGGCAAAATTTGCAATACAGTTTTAAATATTTAATTGTTTTTATTTTTACAGAGTAGTCCCTCTGAAGCTGGCACCAAGTTGACAAATGCTACGTTATTATTTACAAAAGAGAACAGAGGTGAAGTTTCTCACCCAAAGTGTAGCATAGCTAGGAGATGATAGAAACAGAACCATAACTATGTGTTCCTAATTCCAAATTCATTGTTTTTTCCATTTAGATATCATTAGCCTTATGTGTCATGTATGTATATATATATACATATATATATATATATATATATATATATATATACATACTTTGTGAATGTCTTCATGTAGTTCTTCATACAATAATTGATAGAGTAAATTAGTTTCTACAAGAATTCATTTCTTCTCTGGCAGAAGTATCCTACCTAACCAGAGGCCAGTTGAGTGTCCTGAACCTCAGGTAAAACTGCCCCTCTATCACACCCACCTGCTCGGCATAAGTTCAACTGTCCCTTCCCTCATTCTCACCATAACACAACCCTCATCTCTGGTTGATGCTTTTATTTCCACCAGAGGCCAGACCAGCATTTTGATACCCCAAAACTCAGGCCAGCTCTCTGAAAACGTGGTAGAAACCTCCTATCCCACCAGAAGCCAGGCTAGTATCCTGAAACTTAGAAGACCCTAGCCAGATCAGATGCCATGCACATGGTCAGAAATCTAGGCTCCAACATGGGCTGCAAATTGCTGCTGAGCCATGTGGTATCCAGGCCTTCAAATGTCCAACCCCCAACATTTATAGAAATTCTTTACTCAACCACAGGCACCTCCAGCCAGAAGAAACAGAAACTAAGAAGAAAAAAAAAACACTCATCCAACAAGGACAAACACAGAAATTGACACCTAGACCTATAATCATTCCAAATCCAGATGCCTAAACATCAGTGTAAGAACACAATCAACAACTAGGGCAATATATCACCACCAGAGTTCAGCCATTCTACTACATCAAGCTATGAATATTCTAACACAGCTAAAACACACAAAAAATGGCCTTGAAAAAAAAATCCCATTGGTATTATAGCAGATTTTAAAGAGGAAAATGAATAAATAAATTAAGAAATCAAGAAAAAGACAACCACCAGCCCAGCCCAGCTCCCCCTTCCAGCTGCGGGGTCCTAGGACCTCACAAAGCAGCAGGCTCCAGGGCTAAGGCTCTGGGGATCAGGGAGTGATTGCAGGGAAGCAGGGGTTATTTGTGCCACGGTGCAACATCCACCAAGCCTGTGCTTCTGCCTCTGAGATCCTGGAGCATCAGGGGGCCCTGATCTAGTCCCAGCAGAAACATCTGGAGGGG
>JAQHUG010000060.1:4123437-4138874 GCA_028555095.1 Dicrostonyx torquatus | reverse complement strand
AAATCAAGATATTACATGAGAAAGTCAAGTATAACAATATTTATCCATAAATTCAGCCCTACAGGAGGTTCAGAATGTTCTAAAAGGATAACTCCAACTCCAGGAATTTAACTATACCCTCTAATATAGCAGACTTTCATTTGGGCCATCAATCAGCCCCCAAATAATGGCACAGAGACTTAATATTAGCTTTGAGTGTTTAGCCTTATCTGATGCTTGTCTCACTAGCTCTTGTAACTTATTTTGATGTGTTTCTTTTCATCTATGTTTTGTCTTGGAAATTTTAAGTTCCTTTTATTCTGTGTGTTCTACTCTACACTGTATCTGTCTGGCTGTCAGGTTTCTTGTCTGACTGAACCTGGGCATATCTCTCTCTCTCTTCCTCTGTTTCTCTTCTCTGGAGCCTAGATTCCTCCTGCTAATTATTCTGTTTGTCTGTCAGGCCCAACTCTTCATCTTCTGCCAAGCTATTGGCTATTCAGCTTTTTATTAGACCAATCAGGTGCCTTGGGAAGGCAAGGAACATAATTTTGAATTATTAAACAAATATGGCATTAAAAATGTTATACGTCATTAAGCAAATACAGAATAAGCATATGTAACATATCTTTGACCAGCTAAACAAATATTCCACTGCACACAAAAACAGAGGTAATCTCATACCAAGATCATCCAAAGAAGGAGCACACACACACACACACACACATGCATGCACACACACACACACAACCAACAACACCAATGATGACAAAATAGCAAGAATTACCAATCACTGGTCATTGATATCTCTCAATATCAATGGACTTAATTCCCCAATAGAAAGACACAGAAAGCAGAATGGATGCAAAAACAAGATCCATCCTTCTGATGCATAAAAGAAACACTTCTCGACATCAAAGATAAAAATTATCTCAGATTAAAGCGATGCAAAAAATATTTTCCAAGAAAATAACTCCAAGAAACAAGCTGGTGTTAACTATTCTAATGTCAAACAAAACAGAATTCAGATCAAAATTAATCAAATAAAATAGGAAAGGATACTTCACACACATAATTTTTTTTCCTGAATTCAAGCAACCTTCTTTGGACCATTGTGTTCTTCGTTACATTTGTGTATAAAGCTACACTGAAAATCGAGTAAGATTGTGAACAACATTATACTGTAGTCTGCCCCATTCTTTCAGGTCCTCAGATGCCTTGTCCAGCAGACAATGTCTGCACTGGCTAGACAAAAAGTCAAAACTTTCTATCTAATCTTCTATCTAATCTGTGCACTCAAAAGCTTTTGTTTTCTTGTTTCTCTCTCTTTTATTTTAAGAATTCTTTTTCTTATTTTGCAAGGTTTTTTCTCACCATCTACATATATAATTGATCATTCATTGAATCTTAGAACTTGTAATCTTTTTCTGTCTTAAGTGTTGACCCACCAGGTCCCACAGCCATTTTTAGCCCCTAAGAAATTACACAGAGTTCTACACTAGTTATAAACTAATTGGCCTAGTTGCTCAGATTTCTTATTAACTCTTATAACTTATATTATCCCATTATTCTTGTCTATGTTAGCCACATGGCTCAGTATCTTATTCGGTGGGGCAGTCACATCTTGCTTCTTCTGTTGCTGGGACAGGACTGCACACTAGGATTTCCTTGTTCCTAGAATTCTCCTGTTCTCTTTCACCAACTTCTACTTCCTGTCTTGTTCTCCCACCTATATTTCTTTCCTGGCTACTGGCCAATCAGCATTTATTTAAAATATAAATGATAGACTTCAGACCATTGCCCCACACCAAAGAAGAAGCTGGCTCCCATCATTTTATTATTTTAATATTGTATTTTATTTACTTATTTAGTATTTTCTCCCCATTTATTTCTCTGTGTCTCTGTCTGTCTCTGTATCTCTATATCTCTGTATCTTTTGTTTTCTCTCCACACTCCACCTATGGAGTTTAGAAGACAATATGAGGGAGTCAGTATTTTCTTCCACTATGTAAGTCCCAGGGATTGAACTCAAGTCTTTGGACTAGGCAAATTTTACCTAAATCCAGAGAGCCATCTTAGCAGTTCATGTATCATTTGTGTTAAATATATATTGAATACTTTTTATAAAACTACTTTTACTGTAGCCTCAAATAACTTATTTTTGATTCTTCATGCATAAGCAATATATGTACATTATTTTTATCCCTCAGTTTTCTCCTCTAAATCCTCTTTTTCACCCTCAAATTCATTACCTTTTCTTCCATACTTTTATTATCTCTCTCTGACGTGCATGCATATGTTGCTTACTGAGTATACTAGGCATTATTCTTTATTTATATAAGTTTATAAAACTAACAAGTTGGGGCTGGATAAACTCACATGGAGCTTATGAATGAATAAGGTTGATTCTCCTTTCTTAGCAGCCATTAATTCCTGTAGCTCTGCATATAGAGCACTGATTCTCAATCTGTGTATTGTGATCCATTTAGAGGTGGAAAGACCCTTTATGGAAGTCATATCAGATATCCTGCACATCTGGTATTTACATTATGATTCATAGCAGTGGCAAAACTTCAGTTATAAAGTACCAATAAAAATAATTTTGTGTTTGGGGTCACCACAATATGAGGAACTGAATTAAAGGATTGCATCATTAGGAAGGTTGAGAAAAACTTATCTATACTTTGGGGATTGTGAAATTTTCCTATCCATCTTGGTATTTGATAGGTATTGACAATGCTAAGTCTTAATTGAGTGACTATGTACTTGGTATATCATGGGTACAATATTCCTGTCATTTTCTAGTAGACACTGTTTAAAAGTAGTTCCCCTGCTCCTCTGACTTTTAAAATATTTCTGTCCCCGATTCTGCAGTGTTACCTGAGCCTTAGTTGTAGGAACTTGCATTATAGATGGATCTACTTGTCCTGGGCATCCAATAGTTAATTATTTTGTATAGCATATTAAGTTTTACATTATCTATTTCTAGTTTTAGGATTGATGTGTTAACTTAATAAAATTAATTGAGGAGACTTTTCTCCTTTCGCATATTTTGGAATAAATTAAATGGAATTGCATTGGTACTTATTAAAATACAGGTGGAAATGTTTCCCATGGAAAAAAATCTGGAGACCTATTTTTAAGGAAATATCTAATGTATGATTCCAATTATTAATTCATGATTGCTAAGAAGGTACTAAATTATCTGCTACACATTGACTAAATTTGGTAATTTGTATTTTTAAAGAAATTAGATTAATTTTAGTACCTGTCCAATTTATGCTTGAAGAATTCACTTTATTATCTTAATATTTAATGCCTTTATAGATTTTATTGGTACTCTGTTGAAATACTTATGCCACAAATTTATGTATTTTATTTCTTTTCATAATTTAGTGTGTCTAAATTTATTCTCTCTCTTTTATTTTAAATAGTACACCTTTTCAATGGATTGTTCTCTATTCTTTTAATCTAAGTTTTATATTTTGAGATCTAATTTTTATCACATTTTCCATGTGCTTGCCTTTGTGTTTATGCTTTATGATTAGAAATTATTTCTATATTCTGTGTTAAACATAAGATAGTTTGCTGTTTCATAAGTTTTGAAGTTATCTTTTTTAGTATTATGGTTTCATTTTCTGTCCTATTCAGTTTCTCTACCTCTGAGGTTTGTCAGTTGTTGGGAGCAGTTAAGGGCACCAAAGAGGTCAAAGTATTTATCTGCTTCTTTTTTTTCAGTTCTACTACCTTGCTTTACTAATTTTATAGCACATATATAAGTCACTATGTGTTACTTAAATGGTATCTGCTTTTGTTGATAATTTACTCTGCTTCAGTTTCTTGAGCTTTGATAGTTTCTTTTATTTACTAGTAAGATTACAATGATTAACATAATCATTTAACAATGATTATGTTGTAAACATTTTCCATACTCTTACTTATTCTACCCACATTTTTATATCTGTAGTAAGTCTTATAAAAATTATATAGAATGAATTTTTAATCCATATATAATTCTTTGATTTTTAATATGTGTTTTATGCAATTCCATTTATCTTAAATTACTTAGCCTCTGAGAAGTATAAATTAAGTCTTTCTTTTAAAATAATTTTATTTCTTTCCTCATTTCATATTTTTCATATCTTTCTGTGTATTAAACCTCATTTTAAACTTGACTTGGATTTATCTATGGTATTTTAGTTATAACATTTTTTTCTCTAATTTGCTCATGGTTGCTCTAAGAGACTACATTAGATTTAAATTTTATTTCCTTTCTTTTTAGCTACTTAAGTATGATTCACTAGCTTGAAACAACATACATGTTCCTCTTCTCCTTTTCATATGATCAAATCTGACACCAAAGATTTGTTGCATACTTATCACTGCAACAATGTAAAAATAATGTGTTTCTGATAATAACTAGCATGAACTGGAAAAAGTACAACTTGGAAAGAGTAACAGTAGAAGTTGCCACTTTGCTTTAAGTAGCAGGGATTGTGATCAGTCAAGGTTTTACAAAATATATAGAAGAACATGAAAGTAGAAAGGTATATGGTAGCTGGGTATTACAGGATTTTATAGGAATCAGTAATTTTTATAACTAAATTCCATATTTCTAATATCTGCCTAGTCCTACTTCATACCAAGTGGGTTCGTTTGTCTATAATTTCTGTCTTTATTTCCAGCTGAGAGCTTTCTAAACTAGAAAAATTGAAGATAGTATAATCTACTATGCCTGAAAAGTGAAAATCTTTTTTGCAGTGCTTTTATTAAGAAATAAAGTATCCCTCAGAGGCTCCTGTGTTCGCAAACTTTGTCTTCAACTGGTTGTACTATGTTGGGAGAATGAAAACGAATAATCTTTATGTGGTTGTGTCTAACTAGAAGAAGAAAATTATAGCACTTAACCTTGTTGTAAATTGCCAATCATATATATGTGATTATATGTTGTAGTAGCCCATATGGAAATGAGTTTTACAAAGAATGAATTTTCAACCAAATAAATACTCAAACAACAGTCAAGAATAACACTTTAAATTTGCATTTAAGTTAATAATTCTTTTTTTTTGCATGAGTTTAATGGACCTTTGACAAACTCCCTGACCACACTATAATCTTTTTGCATCCAGATCAATTCTTCCATAAGCAATCTGGCAAATGTTATTTTAAAGTAATAGGTACATCAACGTGCCTTGGTAGGATTATATTTAATATAATTCAGTATTCTCAGATCCAAAATAGTACTTGCAATAAATGTTTAAATTGTCAGAGGGTTTTGTTACATTTAATTGATATGCAATGACTCATTAGAAAAATAGATGTATGCCTTTGCAAAAACAATGTCAAAATAAATCTGAATGACAACTATTACAGAGTGTATATAGACATAATATATGGAAGTAGTAACATAGTTACATGAATAATTTAGAACTTCAGAAACTAAGAACATCAATTTTAGAAACATCTGTTCATTATCTATGCATAATCATCCTAAATTTTGGGACCTAGGAATACATGGTCACCTGTATTATCCATTAAAAAACTATTTCTCTGTAACTTGTCATGAACTATACTGAATGTTTACCTCCACATCTACTTTATTTTCAGAAACAGTGTGAAATATCTAACTGTCCTTTTTTTACATACCTCTTACACATTTCCCATTGACCTAAGCAACAATGTTGAGCCCTATACTAGTCATCCACAAACTAGTGATAAGTGTACTTGTACCAAAAATACACTGATTAGTCTAAAATATACGGAGTTGATTAAAATTAGTTTCAATTGAGACAATGAATTTTTATAATTATAAAATATAAAATGTATAAGATTTTTCAACATTTTTATTTTATATACCAACTCCTTCCTCTCTTACACTTCCCTCCCTTCACCTACCCACATCTCCTCAGTCTCCCCTTTGATGGTGTAAGGCTTCCCATTGGAATCAACAAAGCATGGCACATACAATAAAGCAGGACTAAGCTCCTCTTCTCCACAGGAATTTTGAACAAGATATCCTACATTGGGAATGGTTTCAAAAGAGCCATGTCATGCACCCAGAACAGGTCTCGTCCCACCACTAGAGGATCCACAAAAGACAAATGTACACCATTGTCACTCAGATAAGGAGCGCCTAGGTCAGTCCCATGCTCGCTCCCGAGCTGTCTGTTGAGAGTCTATGTGCTCTGACAAGCTCAGGTCAGTTGTCTCTATGTGTTTCCCCATTATGAACTTGAATCCCCCATCTTGCTCATAAAATCCTTCTATTCTCTCTTCAATGCAATGTTGGGAAACCAACCCAGTGCTTGGCTGCAGATCTCTGCATCTGCTTCCATAAGGTACTGGATGAAGGCTTTATGATGACAACTAAGGCACTCACCAATCTCTCATTACAGGGAAAACCCAGTTCAGACACGCTCTCCAATATTGCTGTGATTGTTAGATGAGGTCACAATATAATTATAAAATTATAATTATAAAATAATTATAAGTGTTACAAAAAAACTCCAACCCACGGATGTTAGCTGTACCCACAAAAACAAAGGCTACAAATAACAAAAAGAAAGAAAACCAACAAAACCAAAAAATAACAGGAATTAACAATCACTGATCACTAAAATTCATTAATATCATTGTACTCAATTGGTCTATAAAAAGAAACAGGCAAGCAGAATGAATATGAAAACAGGTTCTATCATTATGCATACAAGAAACACACTTCAAAGGGAGGCATTACCTCAGAGTAAAGGCTTGGGAAAGAATTTTTCAATAAAATTAACCTAAAAATCAAGCTGGTGTAGTTATCATAATATCTAAAAAATATATTTCAAATTAAAATTAATCAAAATTAATGAATAAGGACATTTGATGGTCTTCAAAATAAAAATCCATCAAGATAAAATCTCAATTCTCGACATTTATGCCCCAAATACATGAACATACATATGAATAAAAGTAACAATAGTAAAGATTAAATCACACTTCAAACACACACATCATGAGTGGGATACTTCAATACCCCACTCTCACCATTGGACAGGTATGAAGACTGAAACTTAACAGAGAAATAAGGGAACTAACAAATGTTATAGCTCAAATCAACTTAGTAGACATTTATAGGCCATTTCACCCAAACATAAAAGAATATACCCTCTTCTCAGCACCTCATAGAACATTCTCTAAGATTGACCAAATACTTGGTCACAAAGCAAGTTTCAACATACAAAAAATAATGGAATAAACCTCTATATCTTGACAGATGAACATAGGTTAAAGTAATAATTCAATAGCATCAAAAACTATAGAAAACTACAAACTCATGGAAAGTGAATAACTCTCAAAAAATTGGTACTGCATATAACAAACAATAAAACCCAGAAACAGAAATTTGGATTCAACCTAAAAGTCAGAAATGAAGAATAACCAGCCATTGGTCAGTACCCCTACATCAGTCCAAAATGGTGATCCTCCCTCCAGGAATCTCAGAATGAGAGCTTGTGTAAGAGCAGTCTATTCCCTTCTTAAATTTCTCTGTTTTACTGGTATTAAAGTGTGCACCACTACCGTCTAGTTTCTAGGCAAACTAGTCTGGCTACTGAAATTAAAGGTGTGTGTCACCACTACCTGGTCTGTAAGACTGATCAGTGTGGCTGTTTACTCTCTAAACTTCAGGAAAGCTTTATTTATTAAAATACAAATAAAATATCACTATATTTCCCTTTTTCTCTAAAACAAAAAAGATGACTAAAGATAAGAAAAACAATATACAGTAAGCACAATGACTATATGCAATATAGAGAGCAAGAAATGCATCAATAATGACTAATCTATTTGACAAATTGAGAGAAATTATTCCATATCTATCCTATCTTTGTGAGTTCAAAGTCTTGTACTTAAATTGCTTTCTATCATAACTTTTTTTGCAGTCAGTAAACAAGGAAAACTATAGCTATCTAGTCTTCAGCTCCTTCAGAGACCCAAGAAGGAAACAATATTGATTGAATGAACAGTAACTGTAAGCAAGCTACTTTAAAAAATGTGACAAATGACAGAAACAGCTGATAGCCTAGACAGTCACACAAAGTTCCCTGGCAACACTGGAGTATCCATCTTGGGCCTATAGGCCAAGTATATCTAACATACTTCTTTGTGAAACAGGATATTTGGAAGAGTTGTCCCTTCTTGTCTTGACAATGTTTAGCATTCACTATCTTCTGTGTCCTGTTGGTCCAACTAGGATAGAATACTGTTAGTAGCCATAGTAAGGGCATTTTTTTTTGCCCAGCAGCATGCTTTTGCCATGAAGAAACTAAATTCCATGTAGAGCTTTTAAAATGCCTATTATCTTCTCTGAAGTAGAAAGCAACATGTCTCACTGTCATCAAAAAGAGCCCATGTTATTAAAACATCATAAATGCCATATCCTGTAGATCTCTGAAGTGTTTGAATATGACATGTCTATCAAAAATACCTTTGTTTGACCTTAAAATCATACCTTGAAAATTATTATCAAATCTTTAGGATAACAAGTTAATAAATGGTTAGTAATTAGTTATCTATTATAAAAACCCATCTGCATTAAAATTCCTATAGGGGGTTGTTTGGTGGGTAATATGACCAGATTCGTTTAAGATTTGGATCTACATGATCCACATGTGTCTAGTGTAATTTCTTTTTGATTAAAGTCAATTCTCTCTCAGCTGCTGTTTAAAATTCCCTTGGATTATGTAAGTCCTTTTCACTATCTAAAGTTTTGTTTAAATTAATCTGCATCAGTGTTTATACCAATAGTGGGCCACAGATGGGAAATATCTCCTAGCAATCTTTAGAAGTAATTAAGACTCTACAATAAATCTCTCCTAATTTGTACTTTTGTGGTCTAATTTTCTGTAAACCTATTTTGTAAACTAAATAATTGATAGAATCTCCTCACTATAATTTTCAAGAGCAATTTGTAATCATCGACAAAGAAAACCTCTTTTTTCTTCTTCAAGCATTTTTTATAAAGTATCCACATTTTCATCATTTATTAAAATGCCATCCATGTAATGGTAAACTATAGATTCAGTAAATTGTTTATATATCATTTCCAATAGCTGACTTGCAAAGTATTGGCACAGGGTGAAGAATATTTTTTTGATATCTTTCAGCAGACTGAGAATTATTATAAGTAGTCTCTATACAGGCAAATTTTTCTCTTTCTTTTTCTTTTAAAGGTATAATGAAGAAACGAACTTTTAAATTAATATCTATAAGATGACATCCTTTAGGCAATAGGGAAGGCAAATGAATTCCAGATTGTAGAGAGCCAACTGACTGAATCACCTTATTAACAGCTTTTAGATCTGTTACCATTGTCCATTTTCTAGATTTCTTCTTAAGAACAAATACAGGAGAATTTGAAGAGCTGGTTGATTTTCAGTATGCTGAGCATCTAGCTGTTCTTGTACCAGCTGTTCTAAAGCCTGCAGTTTCTCTTTTGATGGAGGTCATTGTTTAACCCATATAAGTTTAGTTAACCATTTCAAAAGTAGTGTCATTGATACAACTAGGAGCTTGCCAGTTGTTGTTCTGTGTCTTTTTACAGCCTGAATGGTTGCTTACTGTTTTCTATAGTACCTTATAATATCATTCCCAGAAGAATTATTTTGTTTGTGGTCAGTTTCTGAGACTGCAGAAATGTTAATCTAGGTATTCCATTGTAGTAATATATCATGATTATCATATATCATAGATTTACTGCTAGTTTAGATAAAGATGGCCTTAGCCTTCTTCTCTGTTCTTCCAGCCTTATGCATTCAACACATCTCTAAATTTCTTTTACCTGAGACAGGGTTCAAATTTCTAGGAACTGAACATCTGCCACCCATAAAGGTCATTTCAGATGCCAAGATCCTGGAGTAATAATAGTCACAGCTCCACCTGTGTCTAATAATCCTTCAATACTTTCAGCTTTGGCCTTTTATTGTTTGCGGAAGTCTGCCAAAATATATTTTCTTTTTCTATTGGAATTTTGCTTCATCCTCCCTGTGGATTTTATCATCCAGAACAGCATTTCTTTTTTAAGAAAAGGCATTGGATTTTTAAAATTTTCCTTGGAAGGTTTGTCTTCAACAGTGACTTGAATAACTAGATGACTTTTGACCTTGGGTCCTGTGAGAGGTACCCTGCACTGAGGAGTTTCTCACTGGTAATGGAATGCCTCGTTTGTCTCTTTTTTTTCTACATCCATTGGTCCAATACTGGCCTTTGCAGAATCTACTGCATATTTCAGAAAGTTGGGGGTCTTCTATTTGGATCATTCACAAAAGAAACATTATTTCTTGGAATGCCCAGTCTACAATGCCTTCTCAAATAGCCTATCCTACCACAATTAAAACATTTTGCATTTTGATATCTCTTCATACCTTTGGAAATTGTTTCTCATATACAAACCTCAGTGATATAATCAAAGGACTCAACAATGGCTGTGTGTAGGATCCTGCTGGGGAGAGGCTACTTATTGGTTTCAAGCTGTTCTCTGCTTGTTCATCTGAGCTACCCGAAATGTAAATAATTACACAGAAATTGAATTAATTCAATTACTGCTTGGCCCATTAGCTCTAGCTTCTTTTGAGTAACTCTTACATATTAATTTAACTCATTTCTATTAATCTATGTATTGCCACCTGTCTATGGATTACTAGCTAATGTTCTGGCATCTGTCTCTGGTGGGGCTATATGTCTCTGTCTTCTCTCTCCCAGCATTCAGCTTAGTTTTCCCCAACTAGCTCTGTTCCCCTATAGTCCATCTATTGTCCCAAAGCAGTTCCTTTATTTATCAATGTAGGATTTTAATTAGTTATTGCCAAGCCAGGTATCTTTAAAATATATGCTTTAATATCTGTAAGAAATACAAACAGATTTACAATACCAGATCCTGGATCCCATGCTTTTCCAAAGTAGTGTGCCGGGCCAAGAGCCAGAGAGAATGCTCACACATGGGCTGAGTCTTTTATACATCAGTGGGACCTGATGGTCCAACTCAGAATAATTAGCTAATGGCTAATAGCGGGGTGTGGCTATCAGCCTGATTGGCTAAAACCTTTCCCTATCATATCAATGTTAATCACAGGATACAGAGGGATATCCCACATCACCTCATCTTCTCTGTTTAAATAAAAAGAAAGGTTTTAACTTTGACATAGTAAAGTTACACAAAACAGTTATCAAGCAAGAATTACAGTTATATTTATTTTATCTTTTATCATACTAAGAAAAACTATATTATTACTATCTGTACTTTAACTCCATCAAAGACTCCAGAAGGCTATAATATTACCTAAATAAATGGGAAGTATATTTTAAGCAACTTTCAAAACCCTAGAATTGACAGAAGCATCTCACTGCCTGGACAGTCACTCAAAGTTCATATGTACCATTAGGGCATCCATATTCAGCCTACAGGCCCATAGTATCCAGCAGACCTTTCCATGAAGCAAGAAATTTCTGAGACAGTTCTGCATATATTGGCAGTTTGTCAGTCACTTTCTTCTGTATTATGCAAAATTTATAGCAGACTCTTTCATGAAGCAGGAACTCCAAAGGATGTCTAACCTTTATGCAAGTTCAGCAGTCATTTCTCTGTGGGTCCTGCATATCCAGTTCATCAAGAAGTCCAGGCAAGAGGAGTTTCTTGCCCAAATGGATAGCAAACTTCATAAGGAGATTCTTCAACATCCATCATCTTCTTGAAGTAACATTTTACTGCCAGGTACAGATGTGTGTCACTATCATGAAAAATCCTAAATTCTTAAACATTTGAAATGCCATAATATTTAGTCTTTGAAAGAGTTGAAGAATTCCTATCCACCTTCAATACATCTCAGTAGATCTAGAAAATCTACCTAACATGACAAGTTTGACTATTATAGATGATTATTTATTAACCTATATTTCTTAATTATATATTACATTTCTGAATGAGCTGCACAAACACAATATCTCAATCAAGATAAGAAATACAAATACATAGTATAACAAAATTGACCTTAAATTTGTATTAAAAAAAAACAAGATGAATTCCAATGCAAATCTCTATAGTATATTCCCTTTTAAATATAAACAAGCATTTATAGACAATATTTGGGAATACGGGTATAGTTCTCCTCAAAAACTTTTTCCTGTTGTTTGTTAGGTCAAGTATTTAGGGGGTGGGAGATATATTCACAGCAACCTTTCAGGGGATCTTGCTGCATCAAACCATATTAGTCTGGAAGCAGTCCACAGGTTCACATCTTCTATGGAAACAAAAGAAGAACCTCTTTTCCAAAGCAACATATCCTTAGATCCAAATTCTGAAGTCAAGATACCTTTGTAATATTCATGCTGGTTTAGCTTAGCAGCCCATATAATGAAATGTCTCTCTGTACTTAGCTTCTTCATAGACAAAAAATTCAAAGAAAACACAATAATATCCATAATCTAGATTCTCTGTGAATTTTCCCCCTTTATGTGGATTAATATGGACAACAATAATGGGCTAATATAAGTTATAAGAGTTAATAAGAAGCCTGAGCTAATAGGCCAATTAGTATATGACTAATGTGGGCCTCTGTGTGATTCTTTGGGTCTTAATGGCTGCAGGACCAGATGGGATAAAAACCTCAGTCAACAAATCAGAACTGAAATAATTACATAGAAAGTGTATTAATTAAATCACTGCTTGGACCATTAGCTTTAGTGTTTTATTGGCTAAATCTTGCACATTAATTTAACCCATTTCTATTAATTTATGTAGTTGTAATTTACCTGCTAAAGTTCTGATGTCTGTTTCTGTTGGGGCTACATGTTTCTCCCTGTCTCTGCTTTCTCTCTCCCAGCATTCAGTTTAGCTTTTCCCACCTAGCTCTATTCTACTATTGCTCAGCTATAGGCCCAAAGCAGTTCCTTTTTATTAATGGCAACCACAACATACAGAGGGAAATTCTACATGAGGATCCATTCATTCATTGGTGCTGATCTGACCTTTATGGGTGTAAATATCTTTTTACATTCTAAATTAGCATTTTCAAAAGCCATACTTTCAAAGAATACTAGCTTCTGGACATGCTACCCCTATTTGTCCAACATTCAGTTATCTTTGCAAAAAGCCACTAAATGTTTTTCTTGGGCATTGTGCAACCTTAGTATAAAATTAGTTTCTTTTTCCTAGTTCTTGAATCTTGTTCCAAGCTTTCAAGTCTGCTGTATGGCACAAGGACAAGATATGTTCATTGTACATAGCTTGACTATCTGGATCAGCATAATAGTCCTCACCAAGAATTTGGTCTTAAGGGGCCTCAAAACCTCTGACTCTACATTGATTTTTCAAGGGACCTATTTTTCCCTCTCCAATAACTCTTCCACTGCATCTGTGTAATATCTTGTAATACAGTTGAGCCTAACTGAAACCAGTCATGGGAAGTAACCTTATTTCTTGAAGCCCCTGTCTTTATCAACTTCCTCACATATGGTGAAAGCATGTCATAAGCTACTACTGCTTACTTAATATCTTTTATATCTTATATACAGATAAGTTCCAATTTATATTCTGTATATCCTTTGGGATATTTATTATTTGCTGACTTTTCAGAAAAAGCAACAGGATAATTAGCTGAAATTCTTGGTAAGTTTTCTCTGTCTCTGAGAGGTACTGGTGATATTAAATCTTTATTATTGTCTTTTGTATGTACCTCATCTCCTTGCATATCATTTGCGACAGGTTTTCAATGATTTCAAATCTATGCATCTCTCTGCTAGCTTGTCATACCTGTTTAACAGATTTTGATTGTCAACTTCAACAGTAAGAATCCTTTTAGAAAATCTTTCAGTACCATTCTGTAAGGTTTCATATTCCATTGTCATGGAGTGAATTTTTACTTTCAAAGTATTGTTATCATTTTCAATGGTATGAATTCTTTTAGCTAACTTTTCATTACTAATCTCTAAAGTCTGTGTCATTTCTAAAAGTTTATCATTCATGACTCTGTTATCAAACCATTTTTTACACATACAATATGAATTAATAAGCTAATAGCAGCTATGGTAAAGAATGTATACCTCCCAGGTAGGTCATATACCTCTTCTAGAATTCCCTCCATAATAGAAATGAAAGGTTTATTAAATTCCTGGATAGTGATATTATTTACCATTATCAAATGACTTACCTCCATTAAAATCTTAGTCAGATGAGAATTTTAAGGTGTAATAACAATGTGGGCCAGTATGTGTCACAGTTATACCGCTAAACTAATCCAGAGATGTTGGAGCTCTGGTCATACTTTGTCCAATGTCACTAATCTTTGGTTTTTCTAAGCAGAACTGAAAACAAAACAGATGTTTGTTGAAGAGACCTTGGTGCAGACAGCCCTGCAGTGAGTGCATTTGGGTCACAGTAGCTGTGTGGAACCCAAAAGTGGTATTGACAGCAAGCCACTGGGACCACAGAAGCCACAGGAACTTGTGGAGGGGGTTGGTGTGAGAAGCTGTGTGGGCACTATATGTTGTAGCATCAAGCAGCAGGTGCCACAAGAAGCCATGGACAGATAGATGGCTGAGGAGAGAGAGGAAACTAAGCTGGTGTAGATGGAAGGTGGGAGCACTAGTTTTTCTCCTGAACTCAGATGGCTGATTTTTATGTCTGGCTCTGGCCTGTTCAAGCAGCTAAAAAGCCGTAGGCAAACAGCTTTTTGTTGTTGTTGTTGTTGTTGTGAATTTGTAACCCAAAGACTGAGCACCAAATATAGCATGATTAATAAAATCACAGAGACAGAAATTGGGATTCAACCTGAAGGCCAGAAAAAGAAAACAGCCAGCCACGGGCTCTTATATCTACCTCAGTCCAAAATGGTGATCCTGCCTCCAGGAATCTCAGAATAAAACTGAGTGTGACAGTTGTCTCCTCCAGTCTTATATTCCTCCCTAATACTGAGATTAAAGACGTTCACCACTACTGCCTGGTTTCTAAGGCAAACTACTATGTTTCTGGCATTAAAGGTGTCTGTCACCACTACCTTGTCTATAATGAGTGTGGCTATTTTACTCTACAAACAATAAGCAAGCTTTATTAAAATGCAAATGAAATATCACTACACCACTGTGTCAAGGAAAAAATAAAGAAATTAATGACTTTTTAGATTTCAATGAAAATGAATGCACAACATACCAAAACTTGTGGAACATTATGAAAGCAGTACTAAGAGGAAAGTTCATAGCATTAAATGCATGCATATTGTCACAGGACAATCTTACACCAATTTGATTTTAAAAAAGGATATTTTATTGGAGGGGATAAAACTTACAGATCAATGTCCCAAACCACATTCCTCAGGTCGCAAACAGGAAACCGAGTCTAGCAGTCAGCACAGAAGCCAGAAGCAAGCTAGCTCGGAGAGCTGCTGTGGCTTTTTTTTAAAATGAAAACCACACCCCACATTGGG
>JAQHUG010000060.1:4023114-4061653 GCA_028555095.1 Dicrostonyx torquatus | reverse complement strand
AGAGAGAGAGAGAGAGAGAGAGAGAGAGAGAGAGAGAGAGAGAGAGAGAGAAAAGCATACAGAAATCACAGCAAGTTAGGGAGCCGACACGAGGTCCCATCACTGGGTCAAAATACTTGTGGCAAAGGATAACTGCTGGAACAGAGTGGGTCACTTTTCTTTAAAGGTATGGCTTGACACACACCCAAAAGTATACTTTTAGTACAAATTGCACTAACGTTGATAAAACAGAACAAAAATATAACACTAAGGTAGGTAGGGAAGGATACACGCATTTGGGTGAAGATGGGGGAGAATACCTAAATATGAAAAAATATTGTATTATATTCTCAAATAATCAATAACTTCTTATTGACTCTAAAATAATATTTATTTACCAACCATGTTTCTAAAAAGAAAATTGAACTAGACTTTTGAGTTTTATAAAAAATCCACAGAAGAAACTAGCAAAACTGACAAAGTTGCTGTCCTTGAGCATTCAGAATGGGAGCAAATCATTGAAAAACATTCAAACTAACTTAGAGTTCAGATAAATTAAAAATATATCAATTTCCTTTGTATCTTGGTTTTTGGACTTCTAAACATCACTTAGGAACACACAGAAATAAGACAATAATTAAATGCAAAAATAAAAGTCATTTGATTAGGTGCCACCTAAAGTTGTGATAAATATACATTACTTAATAGCCACTTTTAGAAAATTAGCTCTTGATATCAAATGAAAAATACCAAAATAATTATATAGTAACATTTAAACAAAGATGAAGTAGGTTAAAGATCTAAATGAAAAACCTGGAAGTATAAAATTAATGACAAAATGAGAGGAAAATATTTATATTAACACCATTAAAGGCCTAAGACACAATGTTTTGAACATCACAAGAATTCACTAAAATAAATAAATTAATAATCAATATCATAAATATGACCAGAATATTTGTGAGGACTCTTGTTCTTGGTTAGTATTCATTTTTTTGGCTATTGGTGGGCTAAAGATCCAGCTTCCAAATAAATACACAGAAATTTATTCTTATAAATGTCTGGGCCTGGCTTGGCTTGTTTCTATATGGCTTTTCTTATTTTAGATTATACCATACACCTTTTGTCTCTGCGCTTTTACCTTTCTCTATTCTGTATACCTTTCTTTACTTCTTTCTCTATGACTTGCTGTGTAGCTAGTGGCTTGCCCCTGACATCTTCATCCCCTTCTCCTTTTATCACTCTCCTATCTTCTCATCCCAGATTTCTCTTCCTGTTCATTCTCTCTGCCTGTCATCCCTGCCTAAACTCTCCCCTGCCTAGTTATTGGCTATTCAGCTCTTTATTAGACCATGCAGGAGTTTTAGACAAGTGAAGTAACACAGTTTCACAGATTAAAACAAATGCAGTGTTAAAAGAACATATCTTTTCACCAATAAACAAATGTTTCATAGCATAAACAAATGTAACACATCTTCAACCAATATTCCACAACAGGCACCAAATTAATATCAACTTTAATTAATTTATTCTCAAATATAGTCTTAGTTAAGCATGTATTAAAGGAAAGATAGTTTAAGTATTATATAAAAGAATAAAAGTGAACTGAAAAGAATAAGGAACAGAAATATAAAGACAGGTAGACAGTCTTTACAAAAATACCTATATATATATAGCATTCATTTTCAAGTTTCGCTTTTTTATTGTTTCTTCTCTCTATATATAGTCTCTTGTCCCTTTTTGTGTAGATATGCACATATATGATGGTATCCTAAATTTACAAAAAAATAAAATTGATGTTCCAAACTTGGTTTTAAAGAAAGTGAAGAAAACAGAGAAACCCTGTCTTGATATCAGTGTGCTTGATATATTGGGAGCTCATCAAATCCAGCTGGACCAGGACTGAATGAGCATATGACCAAACCGGACTCTCTGAATGCGGCTGCCTGTTGTAAATGGGGGCAGAGGTGCGGGTTGTATGTTCCCAGCACTGCTCCCAGCAACCAGCTGCTGGCCCGCTCAGCCACTGGTTGCTTGTTTATGCCCAAAATAACCACATGAGTCTGTATTCATTTAAATACTGCCTAGCCCATCATCATCAGTCTTTTCTTGGCTAGCTCTCACATCTAAACTAACCCATTATAAAAGTCTGTATGTCACCACAAGGTGGGTGACTTACTGGATGGTTCTCTTCTCTTTTCCCCACCTATCTAAGTCCTGCCCTATCAAACGGCCCAGGCAGCTATTTTATTTAACCAATCAAAGCACAGAAATAAAGACAGACCCTCCTACAGCTGCCAAAGTGGACTGACTGAGAATCCAATGATAATGGCACAGGGACCTATCTCTTCTGCATGCAGTGTCTTTTTGGGAATCTATTCTATATGGATGCACACCTTCTTAGACTGAGATGGAGCGGGAAGGGCCTTGGGCTTTCCACAGGCAGGGTATTCTGCCCCAATTTAAGGAAGCAGGGGGAGGGCGTTGGAGTAGTGGGGGAGCGGGAGGGCCTGGGACAAGGGGAGTAAATGTAAATTTTTCTTTTAACAATAAAAATAAAAGAAAGAGCAGGGAGGTGGTGGCGCATGCCTTTAATCCCAGCACTCAGGAGGCAGAGGCAGGCAGATCTTTGAGAGTTCGAGACCAGCCTGGTCTACAAGAATTAGTTCCAGGGCAGGCTCCAAAGCCACAGAGCAACCTTTCTTGAAAAACCAAATAAAATAAAAAAATAAAAGAAAGAACGAAAGAATGAAAAAAAATAAAATAGTAATTGGTAAGGCCGGGGTTGCTGGCTCTGCCCCTCTGAGCCTTCTAACATAGTATAGGTAGTTCACCGCCAGTTCTGGGACCACCAGCAGGGAGCCCTGCTTACCACCTAAACTCTGGGAAGAAGTTGGCTCATTCTACCAACAAGTAATTTGCAGCATGCTGCCCACAAAACCCATGTAAGTGATCTGTCTCCTGGATGACTCAAGGAACCAGAGCTGTTCCTGCAAAAGCATGAACCAGGAAGTATTTTTTTTTTTTAATTTTTGAGACAGGGTTTCTTTGTAGCTTTGGAGCCTGTCTTTGAACTAGCTCTTGTAGACCAGGCTGGCCTCGAACTCACAGAGATCCACCTATCTCTGCCTCCAAGTGCTGGGATTAAAGGCATGCAACACCACCACCCAGCCCAGGACACATTCTTAAAGGAGTCATGCAGTTTTGTTGTTACCGATGAGTCAGGAAGCCAGCATTTAATGAAATCATGCCTCTGCTTGTTTCTAGAAAATAGAGCCCACCCAAGTAATTGCTGCTACCATGGATGCTACCATGAAGTCATGCTTTTCTTTGTTTTATTTGTGTGTGTGTGTGTGTATGTGTGTCTGTAATTCCTTCCCATTCTCTCTCAGGTTTTATGTGGATATAACTGTCCTACGTATTTGCTCCATTTGTAATTGGAAACTGCTCATTTGTTTCCCTACTTCTCCAACACAAATAATCACACAAAATTCCAGAAAGAATGTTGGGCACCAAAGACACTGCACTTGGAGCTTTTTTTTTTCTTGGCAAAATTGGCCTTTTGGCAAACAATGGCCCCTGCCTCAACCACTGACAAAATGCATGGTATCCTGACTGGATAAGCAGGATACAAGCAAACAGAGTGCCAAACCTTGCTAAGACAGGGTAATATGGTTTTTAAATTTCTTCCTGCCTCTGAAAATGGTCTGTCAGTTACTCTAGGCCTTAGCCAAAGTTGGTTCCCTCAGCATTATAAATGAGATTTTGGGTGGCTGCCCAGGTAGCTGATTGTCTCTGTCATTTCTTGCACCTTTTGGAAGTTGCTTGATTGTGCTTCCTGTTGACTCAAGTCAATATTATTTCCATTTTTAGGTCTTTGATGGGGTTGAAGTCTAGATAGTCATAGTTACATTCCCCTCATGACTTAGCCAAGCCATTTCTAATATAAGATTTAGAGTCTGTAGGATAGAATAACTAGTGTAACATTTAGTATTTTTCTTGCTTGATGTTGTTTAATGCTGGATGTAATTCTAATTTTTATATATGATATTGTATATAGTTTTTATTATATATAGTTTTGTATAAGGTTTAAAACTATCTTATTTAGACAAAAGAGCAAGGTGCTTTGGAAACTCCTTAAGACAATATCCTTTAAGATACTGGCCTACTTTGGGCATGATCTCGTGTATGATACATGCAGAAAGAAAGTGTATGCAGGCCCCTTGGCTGCTAGATTCTGTTCCAGGTCCCTGAGCATGTAGAGGGCTGTGGACTGCTACACTTTCTGTAAGTTTGTCTTCTAATAAATCCTGCATCTTAATCCCTAATAAATAAACCTTTATCATACTCCATTCTGGATTTGTGTGGAAATTTTTCATACTGCAACAAAAATAAATGTACTATCTTAAACATTCATTCCCTACTTAAATGATCCGCTTCTGGTCAATTATGTTTAGAGGATGTTTTACTTTGTTTGACTCATTTAATGTTTCTCTAAGTGAAGACAATAGCTATTAAGTATGACAATCTCAAATGGTTAAAGGTATTTCTGAAAATATTTTTTAAAAAGTAATAGAAGTTTTTATTCACATACATGATGATAGAAATACAGATAGATAAATAGATAAGTAGATTGATTTAGTCCTCTTAAATGGGAAAGCAAGTTTATTTATAACTTATTTGCTTTGTAAAAATATCAAAAAGCATAAAATTCTTTTAGGTATTGAAATATGTTTCACCACTTTTATTGAGTAATAATTGTAGATAAACTGGTTGCATGTCTTACTAAAGTTTCATTTCTTGACATTGAAAGGTATGTCCATTTTGACAAATGTTAGCTTTCAGAAAAACATAAAAGTGTTATCATTTTCAAGAATTTTCCTTCAATGCGAATTTTTGAAGTCACTATATAAGCATAACCTTTTTTCAAATATATCACCAATATTGCAAATTTGGTATATCATATTTATTGTAAAATATGTTCAGTATAAATTATAAAACTTTCAGAAATATGCTATAATTCCTCAGGCAATAATTTCTTTTTTAAAATTTTATTTTATTTAATCAATATTTTATCATTTATTTTACATACAGACTACAGTTTTCACTCTTTCTTCTCCCTCTCCCTAACTCCCATCTCCCCCTCTCTATCCATTCCACCTCAGTCTTCATTAGGAAATGGATAGGCCTCCCATGGACTTGAAGAAAACATGGCATATCAAATTGAGTGACTAAACCACTCCTCCTACATAAAGGCTGGGCAAGTTAATCCCAAATGGGAAATATGTTCCCAAAAGCTAGCAAAACAACAAGGCCAGGCCTTGTTCTTACTTCAAAGAGCCTTACAAACATACTAAGCTACACAACTGTCACACATATGCAGAGGGTTTAGGTTCGTTGCATACAGATTTCCTAATAGTTCATACAGAGTGCATGTGCTCCTACAAGCTCTGATCTGCTGTCTCTATGGTTTCATCCATCAAGACCTTGAAACCTCTGGTTCATACAATCCCTCCTCTATTTACAATAGTCACAAATAATATAAAATATTTTGGGGTATCTTTAATCAAACAAGTAAAAGATCTGTATAACAAGATCTTTAAGGCTTTGAAGAAACAGCTTGAAGAAGATATCAGAAAATGGAAAGGTCTCCCTTATTCTTAGATAGGTAGGGTTAACATACTAAAATTGGCAATCTTCCAACAGCAATCTATAGATTGATTGAAATCCCCATCAAAATCCCCACACAGTTCTTTACAGACCATGAGAAAACAATACCCAACTTCATATGCAAAGCCAAAAAACCAGGATATCCAAAACAACCCTCTACAATAAAGGAACTTCTGGAAGCATCACCATCCCTGAGTTCAAACTCTACTATATAGCTATAGTAATAAAACAGCTTGGAGTTGGTATAAAACCAGTCACATGGATCAGTGGAATCAAATCGAAGACACTAACATTAATCCACACACCTATGAATCCTGATTTTTGACAAAAAATCTAAAATTATACAATAGAAAGAAGCAAGCATCTTCAATAAATGGTGCTGGCATAACTGGATGTTAAAATGTAGAAGAACACAAATAGATTTATATATGTCCCATGCACAAAATTCAAGGTCAAGTGGGTCAAAGACCAGTCACACTGAACCTGATTGCAGAGAAAGTTGGAAGTAGCCTTTAATGAATTGGCACAGGAGTCCATTTCCTAAATATAACACCAGTAGCACGGACTGAAAACAATAATCACTAAATGGAACCTCTTGAAACTGAAACACTTTTGTGTTGAAGGAGGTGCAGGCCACATCCCGCTGCCCAGCTAGTTTAACCCCTGAAATAACCACACCAAAATTGTATTAATTAAATTACTGCCTTGCCCATTATATCTAACCTCTTCTTGGCCAACTCTCACATCCTAATCTAACCCATTTCTACCAATCTGTGTAACACCACGAGGTCATGGTTTACTGGGAAAGAGTCTAATCAGCATTAGCCTCAGGCAGGAGCTTCATGACATCAGCCACTCAGCCCTTCTTCCCAGCACTCTGTTCTGTCTACCCCACCTACCTAATGATGCCCGATCAAAAGGCCAAGGCAGTTTCTTTATTCAACCAATGAAAGCAACACATAAACCAAAGGACCTCCTACACCACTTCTGTAAGGCAAAGGCTATAGTCATTAAGACAAAATGTCAGCCTAGAGAATGGGAAAAGATATTTACCAACCCCACATCTGACAGATGGATGAACTCCAATATATAAAGAACTCAAGAAACAATACACCAAAATACCAGTAATCCAATTAAAAATGGGGTACAGATTTAAACAGAGAATTTTCAACAAACAAAACTCAAATGCCTGAAAGAAATTTAAGGAACAGCTTAACATCCTTAGCTATCAGTGAAATGTAAATCAAGATGACTCTGAGATACCATCTTACACCTGTCAATATGGCTAAGATCAATACCACTGATTATAGCTTATGCTGGAGAGGATGTGGAGTAAGGAGAACACTCCACCAGTGCTGGTGAGAATAAAATTTGGTACAGCCAATTCAGAATGCCATATTGCATTTTCTCAGAATATTGATAATCAATTTCACTACCTAGTAATCCCAATCTTTGGTATATATCCAAAAGATGCTAAATCACAGCACAAGGACACTTGTTCAAGTATGCTTATACCAGCATTATTTACAATAGCCATAAACTGGAAAAGACCTAGATGCTCCTCAACTGAAGAATGGATAAGGAAAATTTGGTACATTTACACAATGGCATCATGAAATTTCCAAGTAAATGGATGTAACTAGAACAAATCATTCTGAACGAGGTAACACAGACTCAGAAAGACAAACACAGTATGGGTATGTACACATTCATTAGTGGAAATGAGGAGTAAAGTACAGGATAACCAACAGCCCTGGAAAGGGTAGATAAGAAGGAGTGCCCAAAGAAGGAATCATGGATATCCCTGTGAAGGAGAAATAGAAGGATCTCCTGGAAAAACTGAGGGCAGTGGGAGGATGGGGGATGGGACTTGGTGTAGCTAGTTGGACAATTAAAAAAGGAAGACAGGCTAGAGGTAGGGTAAAGGTGGAGACTAACAAAAGATACATCTTGATTGTGAGGGAGGGGCATTTCAGGGTTATGTAGAAACCTGGTGCCAAGAAAACACCCAGGAAACCAAGAGGATGTCCCTATCTATGACTCTTAGCAATGGTAAAGATTGAGCTGGCCATCTACTGTAATCAGATTGGTGACTAGCCTATTTGTCATAATAGAGCCTTCATCTAGTAACTGATGGAAGTAGATGCAGAGGTCCTGAAAATATACATGCATAGACACACACACACACACACACACACACAACACATATGTCACTATATTCCAACTTGTCAAATGTTGCCCTTAATTCTTGTGAATATAAATTATTCTTCAGAAAGTCTATAACATGTAGAGTACTGTCCACAAGTTCTTCCAACAGCTTTTGTGTTTCTGATGTTATATCTAGGTCTTTGATACTCTTAGAATGAGTTTTTGTGCAAAGTGATAGATATATGTCTACAGGTCATTCTTCTGCATGTGGACATCCAGTATTCCTAACACCATTTGTTCAAGATGCTTTCTTTTCTCTAGCCTATATATATAGTAGCATTTTTGTCAGATATTAAAATGCTGAATTTGCACTTGTTCATGTTTGGGCCTTTAATGTTGTTACACTGTTGCTGAAGGAGCTCCTTCAGCTCCTTCAGTCAATAACCATTGAGATACCAGTCCACTGGGGTGTGGTCTTTTTCTCTTTAAAATGCAGTGGCAGCCCTCTGCCACTCATTTTAAGAGTATCAAAGAACTAGATATAGCACCAGAAACACAAGAGCTGCTGGAAGAAATTGTGGGTAGTACTCCACATGTTATAGACTTTCTGAAGAGTAATTTATATTCACAAAAATTAAGGGCAACATTTGATAAGTTGGAATATAGTCCTCCTCTCTCTTGCTCCAGACTCGGGTTCTAGCGACTAGACTCCTTTCCTGGCTGTCGTGTAGGATGGTATTCTGTAAGTTTTTCCCCTCAAATAAATAACCCTTTTTCATAATAATTCCAAGCTGGTATGGGATTGTTTCACATTTTATCTGGCGCTTAATGTTTGGTTTTAGAACCACCCTCCATCCCCCACCCCCTCATCCCTGGCTCAGCTGCCTGCCACCAGTTCAGCTTGACATGAGCCCTCGCTCAGCCTTGGAAACTCCATGCATCCCAGGATCCGTGGACCTGGACAGTCTGAATAGGTTTTAAGTGCAGTGCTTGGGCAGTGTGAGTCAGAATGCAAGATGTTGCCACATCTGGCAGAAGCTCTGTTTGAAATCAACACCACAACATTTGTGTTTGCACCGTGACCCTCTGTTCCAGCGAAACAGCATAGGGACCCTGGGTGGGCAGTCAGCCATTCTCACAGTGGCTGTGTCACAAGCTCCTGTATTGGGTTAGAGCAGGGTGGACACCCAGGGTGAGCCATGCTGTTTATCAGCCGTTGGAAACTCCCTGGATTTTTGTACATTTAACTTCTAAAGTACCACAGGATCTATCCTGACACCATTCCATTGATTCTGGTCGTGACTCAGAAACAGCGCCATCTTCTGATTAACAGGTACAATGGCAAGTTTCGTTTTTAATGGGACTCTAGCCATGGTTTTTGCTGAAATCGCACAAGGCCTCTATGACCTTGGAGGTACCTCAATTTACTGGTTATTAGGTTTCAGTGTTCTTCTCCATATTATGTCATTATGGAAGTATATAACATTATTGGATAGGAATAATACCATGATAGGCAAAATTGACTCCATTTCTAAGGGTACTAGGAACTTACCTGAAAGAGTCCAGGTTGTTGAATTTGACTTTCAGAAGTTATCGCAGAATTTTGATAAGGTAACAGACAAATATACCTCCAGGATGGCAACATACTATCTTGGGGCAGTTTAAAGAGGAGATGTTATCTTTGAAAGGAAATATTAAGACCTTGGAATCACAGGTGAAGAATGGGGACCAAAAAATTAATACCATAGGGAAATCAATAGAAACCTTTGCAGATCAGGAGATTCAGGTCTTACTTGAGATAATGATTAAGAGATTTGAAATGATTGAGGAAATTATTGGAGCTGATGAACAAGGTGAGAGGACACAAGGGCAAGATACAATGCCACCACCAGCTGTCACACCTGGTCTACCCAGGGTTTTAATAACATACCCTGTAATTTATTCTGACAAAGCGTCAACTTCTAAAGGCTCAAAGGGAGCCAAGGAAGATAGATGGACGCAGATAGGACTGAATGGTCTGAAGGAAATTAAGCATGACATCATTACTTATGGCTTGCACTCTACATTTGTTAAGGAAATGATAAGGACTTGGGCTTCAAATGTCAGGGCTACACCCCATGATTTCTGCCAGTTATCACCAGTGGTGTTGAAAGATGGACCTTCCTTGATGCTTGGAGTTTATTTCAGTGAAGAATCCAAACATATTCAACAGCAAGGCAGAGAAAAACGTGTGGAGGTTTCACAGCATCAAATTCTTGGCATAGGAGCGTACACTGATCAACAGGTCCAAGCTCTTTATGATGAAGAAGTATTGTCCCTATGACACAAAGCAGCCTTGAATGCCTGGGTTCTAATACTAGAACCAGAGAGAAAGTGAGATCTTTTACCAGGGTTAGTCAGGGACAGGGAGAACCATATACTGACTTATTGCAAAGATTAATTAAGGCTCTGAACATAGAAGTAGCAGACCCAGAAACTAGACAACTAATTCTTGAATCACTGGCTTTTGAAAATGCAAACTTAGAACGCGAAAAGATAATTGGGCCTTTAAGGTCTAGATCAGCACCTATGGGTGCAGCTACCATGAATTTTCAGACCTTTAACTACGATGACGAATCTTGGGTAGAAGTGATTTCCAAAGCAATGAGGGGACATAAACCTGCCAAATATTTTAATTGTGGTAAATTAGGACACCTGAAAAGGGATTGCAGGCAAAGAATTACTATGAATAACACTTCATCTGGGAATGGCAGGTATAGGAAACCTCGGCCTTCAGGTATATGCAGGAAGTGTGGTAAAGGATGACATTGGACCAATGAATGCAGATCAACAACAGACAGACAATACAGCCCGATGCCATTGGGAAATTATTTTAAGGGGCCACTTGCAGGCCCTCAAGTCAAAAGTAGCCAGTTGTTCCCAGTAACCATGGAGGACATGTCACAGCAGGAAAATTAAAAACTCTAGAACATTCTGTGCAAGACCATAAGGTTCTAAATGATGGATCAAATTTGGAGGATAAGTCAGAAATTGAAATAGGAAATAAGAAACATATATTTTGGAAAACTTCTATAAATGATCAGAGACCAAAGCTGAGAGTGCATATAAATGGATTTGTGATTGCTGGCTTTTTAGACACAGGAGCAGGTGTGAGTATCATCACACCAGAATCTTGACATCAAAACTGGCCTCTTCAAGAGGCAGATGTTCAATTACTAGGAATTGGAACCATATCTAGAGTTAAACAAAGCATAAGATGGGTTGACTGTATTGGGGCAGAAGGAAAAAGAGGAAATCTAAGGCTATATGTAGCTGACATTGAAATAAGTTTATGGGGCCATGACCTTCTACAACAATGGAATACCCAGATTAACATTCCTGCAGTCCCAGGAACTCATAATTCTGGGAAGGATATAATAAGTTACTAAGGACAAAGGTCACCAGCCATTCAGGCTGTACAAGAACATAAAGCAACTAACAAACCTTTAGAGGTACCAACAGCCCTATCTTTAAAATGGCTAACTGAGACGGCAATATGGGTTAAGCAATAGCCTCTAGCTGAAGATAAATTGTAGGTTTTAGAATGATTGGTACAGTAGCAATTAGGTGTTCAACATATTGAGGAGCCAACTAACACTTGGAATTCTCCTATGTTTGTAGTAAAAAAGAAATCTGGTAAATGGAGAATGGTGACAGATCTAAGGGCTGTCAATAAGGTGATTCAACCTATGGGCCCTCTATAGTGTGGAATTCCTCTGCCTTCTCTGTTAACCAAAGATGGCCTCTTATAGTTATTGAATTAAAGAATTGCTTTTTCACTATACCATTTAAAGAAAAGGATAAGACAAATTTGCCTTCATAGTGCTTATAATAATTCTCAGCCTATTAGGAGATGCCAATGGACTATACTACCACAGGGAATGCTCAATAGCCCCAGCCTGTGTTAATACTTGGTAAGTCAGCCATTGTAAATAATAAGTAAGCAATTCCCTAAGTCTATAATTTACCAGTACATGGATGACATTTTGCTATCTGATTCAAACATAGATACATTAGAAAATATGTTTGAGGAAATAAAGACAGTTTTGCCTAAATGAGGAATACAAATTGTTCCTGAAAAGATTCAAAGAGGAGATTATGTTAATTACCAAGGTTACAGAATAGATTTACAGAAAATTAGGACACAAAAGGCACAAATTAGGAGAGACCAGTTACAGAATCTTAATGACTTTCAAAGATTGTTAGGAGACATTTCTTGTCTATGACCGGTTGTTGGGATAAAAGTTGATCTAATAATTCATTTAAACAAAACCTTAGATGGAGACAAAGATTTGAATAGTCCCAGAGAATTAACAGCTAAAGGAGAAAAGGAACTGACTACAGGAGGCACATGTGGTTAAGGTGAATCCAAATCTTAGTTGTATTCTAGTCATATTGCCTTCCAGAATTTATCCTATGGCAATTTTCATGCAGAGGGAAGATATTATTTTAGAATGGATCTTTTAACACACAAACCAAGTAAAAAAATTAAAAACATATGTAGAAAAGTTCTCTGAATTAATTATATGATATAAACTGAGACTTTGTCAACTAGCAGAAATTATAGTGCCTTTCACTACTGATAAAATAAAAAGGTTATGAGAAGAAAATGAATCATAACAAGGGGATTGTGCTAATTTTCTAGGATAAATTAATAGCAACTATACCAAAAGAGGTAGACTTAATCTTATGAAGAGAACTTCTTGGATTCTTCCTTGAATTGTACATGATGCTCCAATAACTGGAGCCCATACATTTTATACTGATGCTAATAAATCAGGAAAGGCAGGTTACAAATTAGATGAATTGAGTAAGGTGGGACAAAGCCCTTATAATTCTGTCTAGAAGGCAGAATTATATGCCATTTTTATGGTGCTAAGAGATTTTAAAGAACCTCTTAATATAGTTACAGTTTCACAATATGCATAAATAGTTATCTTGCATATTGAAACCACTAAATTTAAACAAGATGATACAGAATTGACTTCATTTTTTTATCCAGGTAAAAGACATAATCAGGAATAGGCTTTGTCCGATGTACATAACACACATCCAATCCCATACAGGTCTGCCAGGTCCTCTATCACAGGGGAATTCAGAAATTGATCAATTATTGATTTGAAGCATGTTACAGGCCTCAGAGTCATAAAAAGCATCATGTCAATAGCAAAGGTTTAAAGAAAGGGTTTTCCATGACATAGCAACAAGCTAAGGAGATTACAAAGAGATGCCCTACATACTCTTTATACAACTAAACACCGCTACTTGCAGGGACTAACCCAAAGGGTACTCAAAGGAATGAAATCATGCAGATGGATGTGTTCCACTTTGCAGAATTTGGAAAGTTAAAATATATACATAACACCATTGACACTTATTCAGGCTTTCAATGGGCAACTGCTTTGAGCTCAGAAAAAGCTGATTTAGTAATTGTACATTTATTAGAAGTTATGGCCTTCATGGGTTTACCTGCACAAATAAAGACAGATAATGGTCCAGTTTATGTCTCTAGGAAAATGAAATGGTTTTTTGCTTATTATAATATTAAGCATGTTAAAGGTATACCTCACAATCCTACAGGTTAAGCAGTTCTAGAAAGATAGCAAATCGAACTATAAAAGATATGTTAAACAAATAGAAAGGGGTGGAAAATGCCCTCAAAAATAAATTACATAATGCCTTATTAACCTTGAATTTTCTTAACGCCAATGAGACAGGAACAACAGCAGCAGAAAGACATGGGATAATGGAAAAATCTGCTAAACTAAATCAACCAGTTTATTTCAAGGATGTGCTGACCTCTCAATGGAAGCCAGGAGATATGCTATGTTGGGGAAGGGGTTTTGCTCTTGTTTCTACAGGAGAAGAAAAATTGTGGATACCATCAAAATTAATAATGGTTCAGTTTGAAGAGGAGAAACCTCTTGGAAAAGAGACATGACAACTCATCCACTATGTTGGGGAAGGGGTTTTGCTCTTGTTTCTACAGGAGAAGAAAAATTGTGGATACCATCAAAATTAATAATGGTTCAGTTTGAAGACGAGAAACCTCTTGGAAAGGATAAATGACAGCTCATCCACAATTATGATAATCATACAGATGGTATGAAAAACATATAGGATGGGGATGGTGACCCAGGGGGTGGGATTCTATTTTTATCCCCATAGGTAAACACTCATCTTTGAAAAATTCAAGGGACCCTGGATATTTGAATACTGACAGTTGGAAAAATAACTACTCAATAAGGACTATCAGGGAAACTGAATAGGTTCTATAAGCATAAATATCTAAGATATATGCTTATATTTCTAAATTTATAGAGATGGTTTTGGAGTTGGACTATTGCTCAATCCCTCTCTAAATCCAAGTGTGTTGTTAAAAGAAAGTCCAGATTTTCTGGAGTTTCTGTCTCATGTCAAGAGTCATGATATGGGACAGAAAAAAAAAGAATTTAGAAAACACCTTTGCTTTTCTTCATATCTACTTTTGTCTTTATCATGCCTTTCATTGAATATATTCATGTGTGTATGTCTACATCCACAATGAATAATGAATTTTTCCTGCAGTGATATTTGAAGTTTCCAGGAAGAAGATGGGGCCCCATAACAACAACTCCACCTGATTGATATGACATCATGATACTGATAGTGCTACTATAAGACCTGTTTTGGGTACCAGCTGCACAAGACAGTTCCAACTTGGTTAGCTGATATGGCGCACATCTTTTACAACATATTATCCAGATCTCCACAAAATACTCAGGGACTATTTGTGATTTTAAAAGACATTGATCTTGAAATTTAACAATCATTTTACTTTCACAGGATCCCCCGAAAGAACGTTGACCCCATGACAGCTAGAAGTAATTCTCGAGTACGACATCCCCTCTTCCAGCACAGTTTGTCCTCAGACTTTGGGACATCATTTAGGAGTTGATTATAATTGGCATATGGTTGAGGATTGGGGGAGGAATTTTATAAGCTCAGGGATCTTTTTCAGAAAAAAGAAGAGGAAAATTATATGATGGAATAATAGATTGGTATTTGTGAGTTATTGTTTATAGATAATTACATTGGATATAAAGTTAAATTATATTGAATATTGTATGCCTGCATGCTTCTACTTCTGTTTAAAACATTTTTTATGTATTGATATATATATATATTTACCAAATTGCAGTGTACATTTCTACCTCTTATCAAGATACTTATACATTGTTTGCATTTGGAGGTCATTGTCCTCAATTATTGCATTGTTTTCTTTGTCTTAGTCTTTAAGTTAGATAGGTATTAAGAATTGTAGATCAATAGTTATCTATGTTTGTCATATATATAGTTAGGCTAATCAGGTTCTTTAGGTACATAGATATTAGTCTGTATAAATAGATAATCTTCAACCTCTTTCTTCAAAGAACTGCAGAAAACGTCATTTAATCTAATTTAGAGTTCTGTGGCAGTGATACACAATCGTTCCTGGCAACACCAATCTATTCCTGAGAGATTGTTAAGCACCAAAGACACTCCACTTGGACTTGTCTTCTTGGCAAAATTGGCCTCTGGTCAAAGAACTGCACATACCTCAACTACTGACAAAGTATACAGTATCCGGAAATGGGTAAACAGAAATGTCAAATCATGCCAAGACAGGGTAAGATAGTTTTGAAAAATGTCTTGCCTTTAAAAATAAACTGTGAATTATTCTAGGCCGTAGCCAAAGTTGCTTTAATGTTGCAAATGTGACTTTGGGTGATTGCCCAGGTAGCCAGTTGTCTCTGATTTGCTGCATGTTTTTGAAGTTGTTTGATTGCACTTCCTAATTACTCATTATTTCCCCTCTCAGATTTTTGATGGGGATGAAGACTGGATAAATGTAGTTACTTTTCTCTCATGACTTGGCCAAGTTATTTATTATATAAGACTTAAGCTAGTTAGAATAGGATATTTGTTCTTATTGTATATAATCTTATAGTAGGTTTAGGACTCTCTTACTTAAACAAAAGGGGAGGTGCTGCAGGAGCTCCTTCTGCTCCTTAAGCCAATAGCCATTGAGATACCAGCCCACTGGGGTGTGGTCTCTTTCTCTTTAAAAAGCAGTGGCAGCCCTCTACTCTCTCTCTTTTGCTCCGGACTCCCATTTGGGCAACTAGACTCCTTGCCTGGCTGTCCTGTAAGATGGTGTTCTGTAAGTTTTTCCCCTTAAATAATAACCCTTTTTAATAATAATTCCAAATTGGTGTGGGATTCTTTTGCACTTTACACTGTTGCCTGCTTTCACTGTGTCCTAGACATTTTGTTACATTGTACTTCATTTTAAATTAGTTCTGAGAAAGTCTTTGTATTTTTTTTTTTGATTTTCTCTTTGACCCATTTGTTTGGTAAATATTTTTTCAATCTCCATGTGTAAATATATTTACTAGAGGTTTGTTTAAGTATTGTTTTATTTCATTTTGATCAGATAATATGCAAGGGGTTATTTCATTTTGTTTTTAATTTGTAGACTTTTTTTTTTCATGTTCCAGGATGTGGTTTAATTTAGAAAAATTCCCCTGTGCTGCTAGATATAAAACGTATTCCTTGGAGTTTGGGTGATATAGTCTTTAGAAATCTTTCAAGTCTATTTCAAATGTGATGTCAAGTCTTCTGAAGTTTCTTGTATTTTATCCAGATTTGTTTTCTATTAGAAAAGTGGAGTATTATTAGCACTAGCTTTTAGTAGATTAATAACAGTCTGTCCTTAAATCCAATTGTGAACCTCTTCTGGTGTTTTGAGACAGGATTTCCCTTTGTAGCTTTGGAGCCTGTCCTGGAACTCATTTTGTAGACCAGGCTAGTCTTGAACTCACAGAGATCCATCTGCCTCTGCCTCCCAAGTGCTGGGCTTAAAGATGACTGGACGCCAGTCATAAACTATTTATGAAATTTTGTGCACCAGGGTTTGATATTAAGGATAATAACTGTTCCCTTGATTAGAATGAAGTGTCCGTCCTATTTTTTTCTAATTGGTTTGTTGTAAGTTTATTTTGTCAGATATTAAATTGGCAGTGCCTATTTATGTCATGGTCTCATTTGATAGGAATAATTTGCTAATCATTTAACTTTGAGGTGTTTATTTTTAAAACTAAAATATTTCTTATAGGCAACAGAAAGATGAAAGTTTCTTATTCCATTTAGCCAGTGTCTTTGGTGTAAATAATTGAGGCTATTGATATTTAATGTTGATGATCCCAGCTAAGACCCTAAGCAATAGAGGAGAGGGTGCCCAAACCAGCTTTGCTCTGTATTCAGACTGATGAACATATTTAATATCACCATATAAGGAACAATTTTAAGTAGTAATATTAATTGAAAAAAATAAAGGTTTAAAACAAGATAAATTAATTCCAAAATTTTTATACACCATGCAATATACATATATATATATATACATATATATATATATACATATATACATATTACATGTTCTCATATATATACATATATATATATATATATATATATATATATAATGAAAGCCTACAAAAATTGAAATGAATCAACTAATCATCAAATAAAAATTATGATTAACTGAAAATCTACCTCTATGGAACTGTATTATATTAAAATTATATACTTGATAGGATAAAGATCTAAAACCATTGATCGATCTTTGGACATTATCAGTTAAAAAGAAGAGCTATTTATAATTAATGCACATAAAGAGAGAGAGTATAAATTAGGACAAACCACTGAATTATGAAAGTGGGAATACAGAAAATCAAAGAAACTAAAAGTTTCTTCTTTTGGAAGGTGAATGTAATCAATATATTTCCATGGAAACTAATAGAGATACAAAATAAACATAAGTACACATGTGTTTCAGAAAAAAAAAAACACTTCTAAAAATCAAAATTTTCCCAACTTCAGTGAAAATTCTGTAAAATGGGGTAATGTTTCATAGGAAAAAGTGGACCAGGAATAAAGCAGAAGCATGTTGCATTTAGAGACAATTCTGTCTATTTTTATAACAGAGTAGACAGACCAGAGAGCAGAGACAGACATGTTAATAATCACACAGAAATAAATACAGATTTTACCATAATATTTTATGAAAATTATTGAGATTTAGACTGTGACAGCTTTAAACAATGTAACATCAATAATAATCCCCCAAGAAGAAATGTTTTTCAGAGTTATCACACTATACCATCCAAGTATTTAATATTCAAAGACAATCTTACAAAACATTAAAAGGCACAGAAAATACAAAGGGAAAGAATAAATAGCAATTATCCCTGAGGTTGATATATTTATTAGCTAAGATTTCTCAAACAATATTTCAAATATGCTGAGAGATCTAAATTAAATGGGAAAAAGAACTAAATGAAGAAAATTATACATGAAAAACATGATATCAACAAAAGTATAGGAATTATAAACTAGAATAACAAAATATCAGAAGCAAAATATTAGGTTAAGTGAATAATTGACTTAACATACTCAGTAGTGTATTTGAACATGTAGAGGCAAATATCAGTTCAGTGAAGAGACTATACTTAAAATAATTCCTTAACCTTGAAATGGCTCCCTCTATCAAGATGTTTCTTTCATTATTCTCCCCCTCCATTCTGCCTCAAACTGACCCATCCTTGTCCCTCATGCTCCCATTCCCTCCCCTCTACTACCCACTCCAATCCCCAGTTTACCCAGAAGATCTCATTTACTTCTTCTTTCCAGGAATATACATGCATCTCTCTTAGGGTCCTTCTTGTTATCCAGCATCTCTGGAGCTGAGGACTGTAGCCTGGTTATCCTTTGTTTAACAAGTACTATCCACTTAGGAGTAAGTACATTCCATCTTTGTCTTTCTGGGTCTGGATTACCTTGCTCAGGATGATTTTTTTTTCTAGTCCCATCTATTTGCTTACCAATTTCTTGGTGTCTGTAGGCCCATAATTTATATGACTGGCAGATGTCATTGTTTTTTACTACTGAATAATACTCCACTGTGTTGATGTACCACATTCTCTTTATCCCTTCTTCAGTTGAGGGGCATCTAGGATGTTTCCAGGTTACGTATATTAGGATAAATGCTGCTATGAACATAGTTGTGCAAATTCTTTCTGGTACAAGTATGCATCCTTTCGGTATGTGCCCCAGAATGGTATTGCTGAGTCTTGATTCCCAATATTCTGAGAAAATTCCATACTGATTTTCAAAGTGGCTGTACAGTTTTGCACTACCACCAGCAGTAGATGAGTGTTCCACTTACTCCTCATCATCTCCAACATAGGCTGTTATTAGTATTTTTGATCTTAGCCATTCTGACAGATGTAAGATGATATCTCAGAGTCATTTTGATTTGCATTTATGTAATGGCTAAGGATGCTGAACACTTCCTTCAGTGTATCTCAGACATTTGGGATTGTTCTGTTGAGAAGTCTTTGTTTAAATCTGCACCCTATTTATAATTGGATTATTTGGTATTTTCATGTCTAGTTTCTTGAGTACTTTTTATGGGGTGTTTGAAGATCTCTTTTCATTCTGTGGGCTGCTGTTTTGTCTTATTGACAGTGTCCTTTGCCTTACAAAACTTTTCAGTTACAGGAGGTACTATTTATTAATTATTGTTTTCAGTGTCTGTGCTACTAGTGTTATATTTAGGAATGAGTTTCCTGTGTCAAAAAATTCAAGACTAGTTTCTATTTTCTCTTCCATAGGCTTTATTGTAAATGGATTTATGTTGAGGTTTTTGATCTACTTTGACTTGAGTTTTGTGCAGGACAATAGATATGTATCTATTTGCATTTTTCTATACATTAGCATCCAGTAATGCCAGCACCATTTATTGAAGATACTTTCTTTTTTACATTGTATAATTTTGGCTTCCTAGTAAAAAATAAAGTATTCATTGGTGTGTAGATTTATGTCAGGGTCTCTGATTTGGTTTCATTGACTCACCTATCTGTTTTTTTTTCCAGTATTACTTCTTATAAGCAATTTTTTCAGCCATACTAACTTAAATACAAGTAAAAACAAATCAGATAAGAAGATGAATAAAATCAACTATAACTAAGATTTTCCCCAAATGAAATTCTTATTTTTAAAATTGAAAGATTTTTATTAACCTATTAAATATAATTTCATATAACTTGATGCAAAATAATTACTTTTATTGTTTTCTTTTATATATGACATATTCTTCCATGTGGTTGAGATTTGGAAGAATCATCTTCTATTATCTTCTGTACATCCTGGAAGATAGCAATATTGCTCACAAGTGTCAATCAACACCAACACACCTGAATCTTTGCCCTTCTCATTCCTGTCAAACCCTTGCTGTTGTCCTTTCTGCTGTTTCAGTCCTGCTCTCAAGGAATAGTACCCATTCTGGAGCAATGTACAGAGACCTAGGAATTCTGTGTTCTCTTTCTCTGCTGAAGCTGCTGGGAGTTTGCTCTTTGAGAAACCTTTCACTAATGTTTACCCTTGAAGTACAGCAAGGGTATTTAACATAATAAATGGAATTGGGGTTTTGAAGTTAAGCCCTTATCACTAAATATTCAAAGATATTGTGGCTGACAAAATAGAGAAGTTAATTCTCCTTAATAATATCTGCAGACAAGACATCTACAAACAAGAGACCTACCAATTCTAATGGCTGGGCCCCTGACCTGACTCAAGAAGGTTCTCAGTCTCTCTACAAACTGCATGAAATAGAAAGCATAGAGGTTTGACGAACATAATTATTCACAGTTTTAGGGACATGACTGACCTCTGAGGCACATGACCTAGAGCACAGCCATGACCAAACTGATTTTATTATTGTTGTTTTATAGTAGAGCTTGAAGTCAGGGATGGTGATACTTCCAGAATTCAGAAGTTCCTTTATTGTAAAAGTTTGTTTTAGCTATCATGTGATTTTTGGTTTTGTATATAAAGTTGAGTGTTGATCTTTTGAAGTCTGTGAATTATTGTGTTTGGATTTTGATGGGGATTGCATGGAATCTGTAGATTGCTTTTGATAAGATTGCCATATTTTTACTATGTTGATCTATGTTGATCCTACTGATGTGTGGGCATGAAGGAACTGTCCATTTTCTATCTCTTCCACAATTTCTTTCTTAAAAATCTCAAAATTCTTGTCATATAAGTCTTCCATTTTTTTGATTTTAGTTACCACAAGATTATATATATAATATATATATATTTTTTATTTCCAGGGCTTTTAGTTGTCCTGTTAAGTTGTTCATGTGATATTTCTCTAAATTATTTATGTAGGCATTTAGTACTATGAAATTTCCTCTTAGCCCTGCTTTCATTGTGTCCCATATGTTTATATATGTTGTGAATTTATTTTCATTGTGACGTTCATTGGACACAAAGTCATGAATTTCTTTATTTTTTTCCTTGACAGAGTGCTGGTTCAGTTGAGTTGTTCAGTTTTCTTGAGTTTGTGGGTTTTCTGTAGTTGTTGAGGTGTTACTTCAAAGTTTTGTACTTGTTGAGATTTCCTTTATGATTATGTAGTCAATTTTATATGACATGAAGTACTGAAAAGAAGGTATACCTTTTGTGTTTGGGTGAAATATTCTGCAGATGTCAATCCCTTGTTTCTCTGTGAAATTTCTATCTGGCAGCACTGTCCATTGGTAATAATGAGGTCTTGAAGTCTCACACTCTTTTTTTTTCTTTTGTTTTTTTGAGACAGGGTTTCTCTGTAGCTTTGGAGCCTATCCTGGAACTAGCTCTTGTAGACCAGGCTGGTCTCGAACTCACTAAGATCCACCTGCTTCTGCCTCCCGAGTGCTGGGATTAAAGGCATGCACCACCACCGCGTGGCTGAAGTCTCCCACTCTTAATATATGTGGTTTGATGTGTGATTTAAGAATTGAGACTTCATCTTGATGGCTTTTTTTTAAATGAATATGAAATGTGCATCTTCCTCTCTTTTGATTAATTTTAGTTTGTACTCTGTTTTGTTAGATATTAGGATAGCAACAAAAGCTTGTTTCTTAGCACCATTTGATTGGAAAATCTTTGTCCAAGCCTTTATTCTGAGGCGACACATGTCTTTGAAGTTGAGGTGTGTTTCTTGAATGCCTTAGATGGATGGATTCTGTTATTGTGTACATTCTGTTAGCCCGTAATATTTTCATTGGCAAATTGAGTTTATTGTTATTAAGGGATATTATTGACCAGTGATTGTTAATTTATGTTATATTTAGGTTTTGATTTTGGTGGTGGTAGTGTGTTTTGCTTCCCTTCTTTGGGTTTTGTTGCTGTGAGATTATTTATTTATTGTATTTTCATGGATGCACTTGAGTTCTTTGGTGTGGTGCTTTTCCTATTAGTAATTTCTACAGTGCTATATTTGTGGATAGGTATTCTTTAAACATCTGTCAAGGACCTTCTTTTGGCTTTTAGAGTCCCCATTTAAAAGTCAGGTACCATCCCGACAGTTCTCCATCATATGTTACTTGGTCTTTTTCCTTTGTAGCTCTTAACATTCTTTCTTTACTCTGTATGTTTAGTGTTTTGATTATTATGTGGCAAGGGGACGTTTTTGGCCAGCATATTTGGTGTTCTTTAAGCTTCTTGTACCTTTACAGGCATGTCTTTCTTTAGGTTGGGAAGCTTTTATCTATGATTTTGTTAAATATATTTTCTGTGCCTTTGTGCTTGGATTCTTATCCATCTTCTATTCCTATTCATCTTAGGTTTGGTATTTTCATGGTGTCTCAGATTTCCTGGATATTTTGTGTTAGGATTCTATCATATTTAACATTTTTTTGACTGATAAATCTATTTACCCCATCATATCTTCAACACTTGAGATTCTCTCTTTTATCTCTTGTTTGGTGGTGATGTTTGCATTTCTAGTTCCTATTTATTTCCCCAGATTTTCCATTTCTCAGTTAGTGTATATTTAGTGTTTACATATCAATTTTTGAGTCTTAAACATTCCTTTCGCCTGTTTTATTGTATTTTCTTGACTTTGTTTACAAGATTTATTGATTTCTTCTAAATTTTTCCTTGTCTTTTCTTAAGTTTCTTTAAGGGAATTCTTTAATTTCTCTTTAAGAGCCTCTGTCATCTTCAAAATATTTGTTTTCTTATATTTCAGCTGCATTTGAATGTTCAGGTCTTGCTGTTATAGGATTACTGATTTCTGGGGGTACCATATTACTCTTTTGGTTGTTGAATGTATTATTAAAGCAGTGTTTAGACATCTGTTCTTCCAACTGATATGGCTTGTAACAGTGCCTATTCTTCCAAGTGGTGTGTTTTTCACCTGTGCCTATGTTATCTTCTGGCGTTGTGAGGAAGGACTAGCCATGGGGAAAATGCTCAGCTACATGGGATTAGGCAACAGAGTGGATCTTGGAGGAATAAAGCCCAATGGGTGATAGGGATGGGGGTGCATACTTGAGGCAGTTCTCTCACCTACTTCCTGGTTGGTAGGGATTCTCTGAAAATAAATTTTAATAATATGAGTAGGATATAGTAAAGTCTTATAACCTGCACACTATCAAAGAAAATAATAATTAGTTTTGGTGGTTGGTTGTAATTGCATAGATCCAGGTAAATAGATCTTTTAAGCCTAATTTCATTCTAGTTTATACAAATTGACATAAAGTAATGAGAAAGATTATAATCAAAGATTAAATTTCAGGGAAACTTCAAGAAAACACAGAAAAATTCAGCAAGGGACAATAATATATGATCTCAGATGTATGTAATTCAAAATCTTCAACTCAGAAGTTAGAACACTGAATAAACAAATACAAACCCAAAAATGCATGAGAGCAATGAAGTACAAATGTCAAGTAAATACAAAGATATATTAGACTCCTGAGCCTATTTCTATTTTATCCCGCCTAAAAAAGTAAACATCCAATCAAGAAATGATTGTATGGCAAGTGGTGGTCCAATTACACAGTATCCTTTAAAAATAACCCAGCATCAACACTCTCTAGAGGAAATTGATTCTGGGCCCATTAGGTTGTCACATACTTTCAGTTTAGTGCTTTTTTAGTGACCACTCAATGATCATAAACTACCTTTGGAAAAGTACGTTTATTGTTGATATGTATTCTGCTGTTTCAGTTCTGCATTGAGTTTAGCTTTCTGAGATTAAAGGTAGTCTCTTTCTTCTTTTTTCATAGCTTCCTAAGTAGAGAAGAAATTGAAGAAGACAGCTTTAATAACTTTACCTACAGTAAGGAAACAAGGCACAGGCAGAATATAAAAAAGCAATCTAAAATTCAGCACTTTAAGTGTCTAGAGCTTCAAAATGAAAAAGGTGTTATAGCTTAATAACATCTTTTGGAATCACATTTTGCAGTTAAAAAAAATAAGAAGAGGAAAGGCAACGTGTGGTTGGTGGTACAGTATATTGTCCCTCTGAGGATTATCTGTTGCCTATTCATTATTACAAGAAGTCTGCTAAAAGTAAGCCCATGTTTAAATTATACTGTGCAGATCATTGCCATCTTAATTTACAGTAAGAGAGGTTAGTAATTAAAATCAGTTGTGTTTGGTAATAAACTGTTGCTGTAACCTTTTTGGGATGTTCAAACCTAAATATTACAAAAGATGAGGAAACTTTACTTTTAGTGTAAAAGAATACTTTATAAGTAAATGCATAGTATTCCATTTTTATCCCCCCCCCGGATTTGTTAGAAGAAGTCATTTGAAAACAAGTGCTAGGGTTCACATTAAGAATTTTAATATATTCATGTCTTTAGTCCCATAAACACAATACACACTTGATGTAGTATTTAAAAATCAACATAGTGTACACTTCTTAGATTGGCCAGCTTGATCGTATTGCTGTTTCATTTCACTCTTTCAGTGTTTTCAAGACTGTAGACATAGGCAGAGAGAGAATAAAAAGTATTAATTGAAAATACACATAAATCACAATGGAATGCCTATGAAAGAAATGTAATCATATTACAAATAATTCTACCTCATTTGCTGGTTACATCTATTCTATTGATAATGGGTGCAAATATATATATATATATATATATATATATGTATATATATATATATATATCCTCTGTATACATAGAGGATACATTTCATGGCCTAAATTAGTAAACAAGGAAAATAGAGTTCTCTTGGAGATGAAAATTGAAAAATTAGCAACTAGTGGATCATACCAGAGATAAGAAACGTCACATAAGACAAATACAAGTCAGGCATTTAATGACAGATCATTTTAATTTAAATGTAAATTAACAAATTAGCAAAATGATTTTCTCTTTATTCTTCTGTTTAGTTTAATTAGTATAAATTATATATTCAATGTTCATTAACAGTAGCTACTCTCTTCTATAAAGCCTCAACATATTGTTATCAACAAAAATATTACCGTTACTGAAATATATGCTAACAAATGGAATATTTCAATTCTGTAAGAATTGTCATCATTAAAAAATACTAATATTCAAAAGATTTCTTTCAAGCATCTGTACACATACAGTGCAACTACATAGTTGCATTTATTAAATGCGCAAGCTTAAAATATGGTTGTTGGGTAAAAAAACAATGAACTTAAGGTCATTACATTAAAGAGTTGAAAGTAAGTTGTTAGAAAAATATCTCTATAACAACAATAACAAGAAAATGTGATAATCTTTTTAATAATGCTTCCATATTCATGCTGTTTGTTATCTACCAGAGAATAATGTTTGGATATGGAAAGAAACTCACAGCGATCCCACTGAAATCTGGAACAAACAAGGTTGTCCACTCTCTCCATATCTATTCAATATAGTTCTTGAGATCCTAGCTAGACCTATAAGACAACAAAAGGAGATTAAGGGAATACAAATCAGAAAAGAAGTAGTCAAACTGCCACTATCTGATGATATGATAGTTTACATAAGCAACCCCAGAAATTCTACCAAGGAACTTCTACAGCTCATAAACACTTTCAGTAATGTATCAGGATACAAGATTAACTCAATAAATAAATAAATAAATAAATAAATAAATAAATAAATAAATAAATAAATCGCTAGCCCTCCTATACACAGATGATAAATGGGTTGAGAAAGAAAGCAGAGAAACATCGCCCTTCACAATATCACAAATAACATAAAATATCTCAGAGTAACTCTAACCAAACAAGTGGAAGACTTGTATGACAACAGCTTTAAATCTTCGAAGAAAGAAATTGAAGAAGACACCAGAAAGTAGAAAGATCTCCCAAGGTCTTGGATAGGTAGAATTAACACAGTAAAAACAGCAAACCAAGCCAGGTGATATTGGTGCACACCTTTAATACTTGCACTCAGGTTGCAGATGCAGGCGAATCTCTGTGACTTCAAGGCCAGCCTGGTCTACAAGAGCTAGTTTCAGGATAGGCTCCAAAGCTACATAGAAACTCTATCTGGAAAAAGAAATGGCAATCTTATCAAAAGAAATCTACAGATTCAACAATGCCCATCAAAATCACAGCAAAATTCTTCATGGACATAAAAAAATACAGTATTTAACTTCATATGGAAAAGCAAAACACCAAGGATAGTCAAAACAATCCTGTACATTACAAAAATTTCAGTAGGCATCACAATCCCTGATTTCAAACTCTACTACAGAACTACAGTACTGAAAACAGCTTGGTATCAGTATAAAGACAGACAGGAGGACCAATGGAACTGAATCAAAGACCTGGATATTAAGCTACACACTTTTGAACACCTGATTTTTGACAAAGAAACAAAACATATAAAATGGAAGAAAGAAAGCATATTTAACAAATGGTGTTGGTATAACTAGATATCAACATGTAAAAGAATGAAAATAGATCCATATCTATCACCATGCACAAAACTCAAGTCCAAATGTATCAAAGAACTCAACATAAAGACAGCCACACTGAATCTCATAGCAGAGAAAGTGGGAAGAACACTGAACTCATTGGCACAGGAGACCACTTCCTAAATATAACCCCAGAAGCACAGACACTGAGAGAAACAATTAATAAATGGGACCTCCTGAAAATGAAAAGATTCTGTAAAGCAAAGGACATGGTCAGCCTACAGAATGGGAAAAGATCTTCACTAACCCCACATCAGACAGAGGTCTGATCTCCAAAATATACAAAAACTCAAGAAATTATTCATCAAAGAACAAATAATCCAATAAAAATGGAGTACAGACCTAAACAGAGAACTCTCAATAGTGGAACCTAAAATGGCTGAAATACACTTAAGGAAATGCTCAACATCTTTAGTCATCAGAGAAATGCAAATCAAAACAACTCTAAGATTCCATCTCACACCTGGAAGAATTGCCAAGATCAAAAACACTAATGACAACTCATGCTGGAGAGAAGGTAGGCTTAAGAGAAAAGTCTTGTATTGCTGGTGGGAGTGCAAACTGGTATAGCCCCTTTGGATATCAGTATGGTGACTTCTCAAAAAAATTAAGAAACAACCTTCCTCAAGACCCAGCAATTCTACTTTTGGGTATATACTTAAAGGATGCTCAATCGCACCACAAGGATATGTGCACAACAATGTTCATAGCAGCATTGTTTGTCATAGCAAGAACCTGGAAACAACCTAAATGCCCCTTGACTGAGGAATGGATAAGGAAAATGTGGTACATTTACACAATGGAGTACTACACATAAGAAAAAATAATGATATCATGAAATTTGCAGGTAAATGGATGGAGCTAGAAAACATTATTTTGAGTGAGGTAACCCAGACACAGAAAGACAATTATCACATTTACTCATTCATAAGTGGTTTTTAAACAAAAAAACAATGAAAACTAGTCTACAAATCACAATTGAAAGAACCTAGACAACATTGATGACTCAAAGAGAGACATATATGGATCTAATCTACATGGGAAGTAGAAAAAGACAAGATATCTGGAATAACTTGGGAGCTTGGAGACCTTGGGACAGTGTTGAAGGGGAGGGGAGAGGCAGGGAAGGAAGCAGAGAAAAATGTAGAGCTCCATAAAAATTATATATATACACGCATATTTTATTGCAAGATATTGAATTCTCAACTAGAAAAACATCTTTGTGAGTGGGGTAGCCCAGGCCCAGAAAGACAAATGTAGCACGTCCTCATTTGTAAATTGATAGTAGGTATAAAGTAAATCTTGCTATGTTCCACAGACCAAGAGAGACTATCTAACAAGTAGGGTTTGGGGAGAGGTATTCAAGGATCTCCCTTGGAAGGGGAAAAATATTAGGTTTAGAGGGTGAACTCATGGACATGTGGGATTGGGTACAGAAGGGACCAAGTGGAGAGAGGGAGGAAGAAAATACTGGGAGAAACAAGTGGAATTGGGAAGCATTTGGAGAGCAAGGTGGAAACCTAGTGCAATGGAGTCTATGAAAGTAACCCTCCTAAAGACTCCTAATAATGGGTGACAGATAACAGGGTAAACTGGTCATATTCTTTAACTAGATAAGGCCTCAAGTAGAGGGAGTAAGGCACCAACACCCACAAAATCTTAAAAGTACAGTTTTTCATGCCTGCAGAGTGTTTTAGGACAAGAGTCTAGTAGAGTTCTCATCAAAGAGACCAGAGAGATTTCAACCAGCAACTAATGGGAGCAGATGCAGAATTTCAGAGCCAAACATTAGGCAGAGCTCAGGGAGTCCTGAAAAAGGCAGGAAGGAAAGTTTGGAGGAACCAGAGGTGTCAGGGACACCATAAGAACGCAGCTTACAGAATCAAATGAACAAGACTACTGTGTGTTCATAGAGATCAGGGAGCCTGTAGAGTCTGACCTAGATTCTCTTCTTGTATGTTATGGCTGAATGGCTTGATGTTCTTTTGGGCTTTCTAACAGTGGGAGAGAATGTTCTCTCTTTTGTCTGCTTGTAGGATCATTTTTCCCATACATGGTCACCTTGTCCAGCCTTGATATAATTGCATATACCTGGACTTACTGTAGCACATTATGCTATGTTTGATTGATGTCCCTTGAAGTCCTTCTATTTTTTGAGGAGAGACTGAGTGTGTAGTGTGTTAGGACAAGAGGAGGGGCAGAAGGAGAGAATGAGGGAGGGGAGAGAGGAGAAACTTCAATAGAGATGCAATTTATGAAAGAATAAGAAACAAAATAATAAAACAAAGTAAACAAACAACAAAAACAAAAACCTCAATAAGTTATTACCTCTTGTCTTTTCAGATGGCTGTTAGAATCTAAGGTGGAAAAATAAGTATTGAAATTTCAATCGTTGTGCACTGATGATGAGAATGTTACTAATACAGCCATTGTGATAAAGAGTATTAGGTTCAAAACCATATAATACACTATGGAGCCATTCCTGGGTATTTAACTAAAGAACTGAAATCAAGATTTCAAATATCTGCATTTGCACACTCACTGCAGCAGCATCCACAACTGTCAAGATATGGAAACCATCTGACTGTCTATCACCAAATAAAAAGGTGTCAGTGAGGTGACTCATCAGAAAAAGTTGGTTGTTCCAAATATAAAGACCTGAATTTGATATTTAGGACCCAATTATAGGAGATAACCAAGTTCTACATGTTGCTCTCTCTCTTCCACACACTTTAATCTCCACACAAGAGCCTTAGCATGCACTGTCACACTTCAATAAATAAATATGATTATATTTTATAAAAGCAAAGAATGATAAAGTTTGTAATTCATACAGCAATATTTAGTATACCTTGAAAAAGAAGGAAATCTTGCTGAGTATAGCACAGAAGAACCCAAAATATATTATGCCAAGTGAAATAAGCTAGGCACAGAAGCACTGATATTATGGGATCCCATTCATATGAGGTATAGTCAAGCTTACAGAAATTAAAAGTTAGGTGGATTCTGGCAGGGTCTGTGCAGAAATGGAAAGAAGAATTGTCTAATGGGTATAAAGCTCTTGTGACAAAGATGAACAGTGATTATTTGAACACCATATTGAAAATTTTAGAGTGGACTTTAGGTAATGTGTTCTCACTTCTCACACAAAAGGGAAGTAGGGAAAAGGTTTGGAAAGATAGACATGTTATTACTTTACTCATCATGATGGGTTTTATCCATATGCATATGAATGTTATCAAAGCCACCAAATTGTACATAGTAAATAGATTTTTAGTAAAAGCAATTATACATCAATAAAGCTTTCAAAAAAGAGAGATGAAAAGATACATATTTAAAAAATAAAATAAAAAGATTTAAATTAATAAAAACAAAATGAAAAGCCCTGTTGAAACTTTGTGAGATAAGGAATCTCCAGAAATGCCATTAAGTTTGTTTTCTGCTGATCATCTACTGCTGGGTATATACATGCAGTCAATTTTTAGGAGTAGTTTGCTTTGTTTTCTTTTTTTCCCAATGAGTCTTTCTTGAAGAAAACAAAATTTTTATTTGAAGGTGTCTATCAATTGAAGATTGCTACTGTGTTAAAGATGAGATATGTGTTTACTTCCCTTTTCAAGCCTAGAATCTCATCTGGTGCAGAACTATGTAGGACCTGCCGCCTCGGTCTCTGAATTCATATAACCTTTGATCAGTTAATTTAGAGGGGTTTATATCTTTGGTGTCATCCATATCCTTTGACCCTTATACACCTTCACTATTTCTGTTTCCATTTCCACAGGGTCCCCTGAACGCTGGGGGAAGAATATGATGGAGCCATTTGATTTAGAACTGGATGTTACCAGGACTCTCACCATGATAGCTACTGTGGTTGTCAACTTGGCTATATCTGGAATTTACAAAGACACTAAAATGGAAAGGCATACATGTGAAGGATATTTGCTTAGTTGGAAATGGAAAGTTACTCCTCTAATTTGGATCTTTGCGATGGGAAGAGAGACTTTAAATACATATTTATGAATTGGGAATTCACACGTCTAATTTGGACCATGTCTTCTGTTGGAAGTTTATCATGAGGACAATGTGGAAGGAAGCTTTGACTCTTTGCTTGCTTGTTCTGACCTCACAAGCAAGTTCATTCTTTTAGTGGTTATTAGAGCTGACTGCTCTGTGACTCTGGAATATACTGAAGACCACTTGAGACACACACACACACACACACACACACACACACACACACACACACACACATATATATGGTTGAGTAGTATTCTATTATGCAAATATACCACATTTTCTTTATCCATTCATTTTTGAAGGGCATTTAGATTGTTCTTGCTTTTTTTCTCTATAGTGAATAAAACAACAGTGAATACAGTTGATCAAGTGCTTCTGTGATAGAATGAAGCTTTATTTAGATATATGCCCAAGAGTGCTTGTGCTGTTTAATTTTATCTCAACTTGACACAAGGTAGAGTCATCTGAAAGGAAGAAATCTCAATTAAGAAAATCCATCTATAAATCAGATTGTAGGCAAGCCTGTAGGGCATTTTATTAATTAGTGATTGATAAGGGAAGATCTAACCCATTTTGGGTGATTTTTTTTGGGGACTGGTGGTCCTGAGGTCTATAAGAAAGCAAATTGAGCAAGCCATGTGGAGCAAGACAAAGCAGCAACCCCCCATTGCCTCTGCATCAGCTCTTGTCTCCAGATTTCTGCCCTGCTTGATTTCCTGTATTGACTACCTTTGATAATGAGTGATATGGAAGTGTAAGAAATACAAGTTATCTGGTCATGGTATTTTGTTGTAGCAATAGAATGTCTAAGTAGGACAGTACTATAACTAGACCTTGAAGTATGTTGATTTCCATCCTCCAGAGGAACTGCAACACCTATAGGGGGTAAACAAATTTGCACTTCCACCAACAATGGATGAGTCTTTCTCTTAATACAGTCTGAATTGTCCTTTGCTTTATTGATCTTAGTCATTCTGACAGGTGTAAGATACAGTCTCAAAGTAATTTTAATTTCTGTATTCATGAAAACTAAAGGCATTGAACATTTTTAAGTGTTTCGCAAGCATTAAAGTTTCTTATTTTGAAAATTCTCTGTTCAGTCCTGTATCCCATTTTTAATTGTGTTATTAGTTTTCTTGATACCTAGTTTTTTAAAATTTGTATATATTTTGAGTAGTAGATCTCTATCAGTTTTAATGTTGTTAAAAGTCTTTTCTCTTTTCATAGGCTGATAATTTGTCCAAATGTCAGTACCCTTTTCTTTGTAGCTTTTCAGTTTCATTATATCCCTTAATTTTTTCTTAGTGGCTGTGATAATGGTGTGTTCTGTTGAAAAAGTCTTTTGCTGTTTCAGTGAAGTCAAGGACTTTACTGCTTTCTATTCTACAATATTAAGTGCATTTTATATTAAATATGTTGATGCAGTTTGTGTTGACTTTTGTGCAAGGAGATAAGCATGGATTTATTTGCATTTTTCTACATCAACCCATCCAGTTAGACCAGCACCATTTGTTAAAGATGCTATCTTTTTTCTAGTATGTGTTTCTGGCTTCTTTATTAAATATCAGGTGCCCATAGATATTTGAACTTATGTCTGGATCATCAGTTTGATTCCATAGATCATCATGTCTTTTTTTATTCCAAAGCTATACAGGTTATATTACTCAAGTTCTGTGGTACAACTTGAAAGTAGGAATGGTGATATCTCCAGCAGTAATTGTTCAGGATTGTTTTATAGTTTCTGGGGTTTATGTTTCCATATGAAGCTGAAAATTGTCCTTTCAAGATCTGTGAAGAATTATTTTGGCATTTCAATGGGGAGTGCTTTGAATCTGTAATCTTGTTTTTGTTAGAATGGCCATTTTTTCATTCTTACTGTACAAATGCTACAACTCCATGAGCTGGTTACCATATATTAGGCCATCTGATAATCATATGATTGCTGAAATTGATAAATACAAATCCTGCGATTATTAGTGAATTTACCAATAATTATGTTAAAATAAGTTTAAAACAATGAGGTGATACTTTCCAAACCTGAATCCTGGTCATAAAGAAGTATTTACTTCATTCTTAAATTTTTATAATCATAACTAGGCAGTAACTGTAAGAATGTATCGTTATATACCAAGAAAAACAATTAAAATGCATGGTTGCTGGACTTTAGAATTGCACTAAAATTTTTTCACATACTGAACATTTTATTTTAGGTTTGCAAAATGTGTATTTGCTTTATAGTGTTTTGAAGGTAGTGCTAGCCAACTCACAGTTATATCTGGCTCCCAGGCATCATATTAGAGAATAAAATAAATATAATTTATAAGTTTGTGTTTATTAGTCTGTTACATCACTTAAACCTGAAAATCCAATTAAGAGTGCTCTCAAAATGATTTAATTGAAACTATGTTTTCAGCCTATATTTTCTTGTAAAAAAATCAAATCATTTCTGAATATATATCAAATAACATCATTTTGTATATTTTTCAAGTACATATTTCAAGTAAACACCCCTCTGTGGTAATATAAAGTATCATAAATTATATTTCTGAGAGTTACATGCACAATATATCATTAAATATGGACACACAAATAAGGAAAGTACATATTTTATTTATGTAATTATCAGGAAATTCAACATCAGATTCCAGGGCAATAAAAAAAGATGTTGCCAGAGGATGTAAAGTGTACTTCCATATCAGGAGTTTTTCTTTAATCTGGATGCAGCTATAATTTAAAAACTGGATGTAGAATATTTCCCTCCATGTGTATTTATAAAGATTTCCCTACTGCTATTTTTAACAGACTTTGTTTTGATATGGAGAGTTACAGTGCATATACCAAAGCTTCTTAAATCTTTCTCTTTTAACTTTGTTTTCATTTAGACTAAATAAACAATGAGAATTTCATTTTATACTTTTACTTATCATTAGAAAGTGAAACATTAACAAATGAATTGGAAATTGAATGTTTCTTTCTTGCTAATTGATTCAAGTAGAGCCTGTAGCATATAACATGGGAGAAAAGGCAGAATTACAGTTTTATGATGAATTACTAATGAAGAAAGTACTTATAGGTAGTTTTTGCATAAATGAGTACAGTTATAATTTTATATTCAAGTAAAAATGTCAAGCATTCACTGGAAATAAACTTAGTTACTACTTGAATCACTAGGTAAGCGCAGAAGCTGTCACTGCTACTTATATTCAGTTACATCCTGGGCAAGTTTTAATACAGAACTAGTTGAAGGAATCAACTTTTATAAACTTTATAGATTGTCTCTGTTTAATATTTATATGTGATCAGTGCTAGAACAAATATGTTGTCTTTATATTTAAGAGATATAAATATTTTGTTATATCTTATTTAAACAGATATGCCATTTTTTCTGACAAATGGGTTGACATAAGTTTTAGATGTGATTGTGTTTCTATTATATTCTAGAGATCATTGCATTATTTGATATATTACATCTTATATACATGTTTGCATGTATATTCAAATAGAATTAATATCATTAATCATTCAGTGCTAAGTATGATTGCTGTTGTGAGTTTGGATTAGTATAATGCTGAATTTATACAATTTGCATTTTTTTATTTGATTACTATAAGACTTCAGTTCAACAAAGCAGTGACTTCACTTGAACACCACTAGTTTAAAAATATTATATCATGTTACTATCTTGATGTTTCTTATGTGATATGTAACAAGGGCTGAAGATATTTTAAATCAATTGCATTATCTCCAAAATGAAATGTAAATACTTGATATATTTATAAAATATTAGCATAAGAACTTGAGAAAGTACCACAGAAGAAAATATGATTTCGACAGAGCAATTTTATTTGCAATTCAATAATATTCACAAATAGTAAAATATCTAAATTATAAACATTGAATCTTACTATCCTATGTAGCCATCCTATTTTCCAGGACTCACTGAGGATCTTCTTCAAATGTGATTTAAGGTTTACTGCAGGCTGAATGGTGGTGGCGCACACCTTTAATTCCAGCACTTGGGGGCAGAAGCAGGGGATGTCTGTGATTTCAAGGCCAGTCTGGTCTATAAGAACTAGTTATAGGACAGACTCCAAAGTTACAGAGAAACCCTGTCTCGAAAAACCAAAATAAATAAATAAAGTTTACTGCATAAGACATTAGATGTTTTACCTAGTCATACCAAAGCATATGTGTAACACTGTTTCAAAATTAAGCCAGATGCTTTAGGGATTAATCGCGTCTCCTTATGGTTCAGCAGAGGGAGGTAATTTGTCAGTGATGGATGATTTACTAAAGAAAATTATAAAAGTCAATTCTTTACTATAAGCTATCTTACACTTTTTACTTTTAGGACATGTTAAATGAAATAAAAGATATCAATATATGTATTTGTGTATGTGTGTTTATATACACTCTCTAAAATGCTTGCTGTTTATTTAATTGGATTTAATGTATGTAATAAAAATAAATTAAGAGTCTGAATATTGACATTTGGGAAAATCTCTGTGTATGTGTGTATATGTGTGTGTGTGTGTGGTGTGTTTAAAAATAGAGATAGAAATGAGTAGACAGTGTAAGGACAAGTGCCAGGCAATTTATGACAATTAGAATATAAGCCACAGTCTTAAGTCTTATACATATTTTTATATATAGAAGAATACGATAATTTAATATTTAAATTATTTCAGTAGAAATTGAAACTTACATGGTAAGGCTCAAAACACACCAGAATTTAATCATAAAATTACCATAATTGTGTTGGTTTTATCATAGAGGTGTAGCTTCAGCTCAACATACGCAAGTCATAACTCTTTGTGAGAGCTGTCTTCTTCCATCTTATATTCTTCTCTAGTGCTGGGATTAATGGCATGCACTGCTACCACCTGATTTCTAGGGCAAACTAGTGGGGTTATTGGGAATAAAGGTGTCTGTCACTACTGCCTCATTGCCTCATCTGTAAGGCTGCTCAGTGCAGCTGTTTAACTCTCTGAACTTTAGGCAAGCTTTATTTATTAGAATACAAATGTAATATCACTACATACCTAACATACAGAACATGGAATAATCAAGGTGGTGCTTACCTACAAGCTTAATTCTTACTAAGTAGGAGAAAAGAAATGTCTTAAATTTATCCAAATATTCACTCTCCTATAGAAACATCAGAGCATGATTATCAATGTTACTATATCTTTTAAGTTTCCACAATTTTCTTTTCTGAATAAGAAGAAGTTAGTATTTAACTCAATGCCAAAGGCCAAAGGAGGCAAATCATTTGAAAATAAACTTCATAAAGAGACATATCTTGTTTATTTAAATAAATGTGTCCAGGTTATTATAAATAAATTTCAACACTGAATACATGGAAGAATTGTTGGCTTAAGCACATAAAACATGGAGAAATTTTGGGTGCATAGGCCAAATTATGGAAAGGAAGATGATTTATGCATATAATTAAAATTCGGTAATGAAAATATATGTTCCCATAAATACTTGTTTACTGCCAAAACTAAAAATCAAAGATCCAAGCATACTGAACACTGATAATTATTCATAATGCTGATTCCTTTCACTTTGCTGTAATAGAATCTATTAGTGATAGTTTCAGAATCTTTATCTAAGTGGAACTTGGATCAGTGGATTGTGTAAAGAAACAGTTTGCCTATTAAAAGCATTTTAAACAGATTTAGGGTGGTTTTGAGAGTGAAAGTTGTAGTGAATGGCTTGCCTGATATAAAACTTTAGTAGTCATTTTTTTATTGTGTTACAAACTTCTTAAATGGAAAACTTTAATTACCATCCCAGAAAATATACACACAAGTATTGCTTAGTTTTAAATACCAAATGCTGCTTAGTTTTAAATAAAATGAAGAATATTGGAAGGTTTGTTTTTTACATTTTTGCTAAAAGTGTTCATGCCCTCTTTAGTGAGTTTTCTATTTCCAAGGATTCTCCTTCCTGCCTTTTATCTGCTTTACAGGGTTCTATTGATACTTTCAGAAGTGGGTAAGTTTTGCTATATAAAAGTCAAGAGCACTTATCTTTCAGATACCCAAGTTCTGTTCACAAAATCCACATTTTGAGATTCATAATCCCCTATAATTCCAGATCCAGAGAATGTGATGCCCTCTTATGGCCTCCATAGACACAAGCAATCACGCACATTCTTACATACAGACCTACACATCTAAAAATAATTTTGAAAAAAGATAAAACTTTGTACAAAGCAAAATCAGTTAGAAAGCACTTTAACCAATTTTATAATAGAAATAAATGCTCAATATATAATTGATCTTAAAATAATGAACCCATTAAATACAAATTACTTCACATCAGTGTTGTCCTAGAGTTTGATTTTATTGCTGTTTTATTAACTACTCATTAGAAAAAGCATTAGTTTAGAGTAAGTAACTGTGATTATTTGGGGCAGGAGTTTCTCATCTGTATAGGTAAAATTAAAAAGACACCAAGAATATGTAACAGTTACTACATCTTCAGATAATCACATTTAGTCAATAGTTTACAGATAATTCTAGCTGTATTTAATCATTAGTATTTTCATCAGGGACATGTTGGTTCATAAACCCCAAATTTAACCAAAATGTTCATATCATATGAGTGGATAGAGCTTCCATTAAACTCATACCCTTGTTACAGCAGTGCTTCTCATAATGGGCCTGGGTCCTTCTAAATGCCTTTGCCCTCATTTAAACAATTATCACAGTCTTAAGAGTTCATCAAATGAACTTGAACAATTCAACAAAACAAATTTATAGAGCACATTACACAGCTTTATTTCTGAACATACTATACAGGGAAAGCAATCGCTGCTTGTTTTCATTTAATTAACAATGAAGGATAAATGACATCAGATCAGCAACAAAATATCAGCCAAAGGGGACCAAGTATATTTGTTGTAGATCGCCTCATTAGCTTGTTTCCAAAATATGCTCTCTAGGATGAAAAGTAATCATGTGACTAGTTGGGTGACAAAACATCTGTTCTATTAGCTCCAATAAGGCTACTGGGGATGGGTAAGGACAAAGTATGCTTTTATTTCATCAAGTTAAGTGGAAAAGGAAAGATAGCTTGTCATTTTTGGTTTTGTCCCTGGGTGTTATTACTTGTAAAATAATAATAATTTAAAAGGTAATGGTTGTCATTTAAAGTATTATGCTCCTTGCATTAGTAAATGATTTCCATCTGTTTTGTGATGAATATAAATACTGCAGATCTAAATTGTCAAAAAAAAAAACCTGCCTGAGCTCTTTCAAGAAAAAATCAGTGACTGTGAGAATGCAATATAACCAAATAAAGATTTTATTATCTTTACATGATTGATTCTTCTTAAAAATAAACTAATTGTTCAATCTAATACCTAATGATGAAGATGAAAACATCTGAAATAGAAATTTCAGAGTACTATACATTTACAATCAAGATAGAAATTACTGAAAAACAAATGGTTATCTATTGAAGGGATATATCATTAATCAAAACAAAGATTTATAATATTTTAATGAGAAAAATTGATTCATTAATCTTCTTTAATAATTCACAAGATAAAGAATTTTCTCACATACAAAGGTTATGTATAAGTTGTGGAGGACAAAAATTTCAGGCCCATTTCCACCTTGTCTGACAGAGTTTGGAGACTAAAAGGCTTAATTGCACCATCTAACTCAGGAGGTGGTTGCCTAGTTCTTTTGAATGTAAGAAAGCTTGGTGCCTGTGAATACCTGGGATCCCCTCTAGAGACAAGTCTCTTGCAAATCTTAGAATGACTCCTGTTAATGTAGATATCTTATTCCCTTCTCCAATATCCACCCTTCCTCGACCTCCACCCTCCCACAACCCCAGGCTCTCCCCGGTTCTT
>JAQHUG010000060.1:4009258-4022324 GCA_028555095.1 Dicrostonyx torquatus | reverse complement strand
GGGGAGGGTGATGGGGTAGTGGGGGAGCGGGAGGGCCGGGAACAAAGGGAGTAAATGTAAATTTTTCTTTTAACAATAAAAAAAAAGAAAAAAAAAAGAAAGAAAGCTTGGTGCCATACTGACAGGTAGGCAGGATATGTTAATGTACTTCTGCTTCTTTATTTTGTAACTATGATGACACCTAGGGAAGAGCAGTCTCTTTTTGACTTAGAATATGTGAATTTCAGCACCTTAGCTACCTAGAAAACAGAATGCTAATGATTTGATGTCTCAGAGTTGACTGTGTGAGTTACCCTTTGCATCATGTTAATAAAGTCTTTTGTTACCCTCTCCCCCAGTTTGCAACTGGGTATAAAACTGTGGAAAAATAAACGGAGTGAATTTCAGAGTTTCAAGCCCTGGAAAGCCCTCCTGATACTTTTTGTTTTCTGTCTTACTATTTTTATATGTCTTCATATTCTTTACTTATATTTCTTCAAGTTCCATGCCCCTACACTAACAAGAAGTATTTTTGTAGAGACTGCTCCTTGACAATAAGTACACAAATGAATACAATTTTCAATAGATAAAATATTTTATTACTTTAGAAAGTGTAATGTTTCTACTTGGTGTAATCAATTAGTAAATCATCACTTAATCATTACTTTAAGGAGTCCATTATATATGGAAAGTTATGATTTGCTTGAAACAATGGAACTCAGGCTACCAAATGATTACAAAGTATATTTGATTAGATGCTTGTGCTTCATTTTTCTTCTCAGTCATTCAGCCTCACTTTTTCTAATAGAATGGAATAAGCTTTGAGAAATATTTTAGCAACCAGAAGGGAGTAATAACATCAGATTTTTATATAGCACACTATAAAATGATTTGTGAATTTATCTTTAATAGTAAACAGAATATTATATATTATAATTGTGAAAACAACAAATAAAAACGTATGCAACTTTCATTTTAGAAGGTGTAGAAAATAGAGCTACCATATGGCTCAGTTAAATCACTCCTGAATATGTAACTAAATACTTAATATCCTACTACAAATATACTTGTGCATTAGTGTTTGGTGTTGCTCCATTCACAATAGCTAGAAAATAAAATCAACCTAGATGTTAATCAATTGACTAATGTACAATAAGAATGTACTGCAAATATATAATGGAATTTTTTTACCCTTTTTTTTTGACACAATTTCTCTATGTAACAATCCTAGCTGTCCTGGAACTCGTTCTTATAGACCATGCTGGCCTTGAACTCACAGAGGTCCACCTGCCTCTGCCTCTGCCTCTGCCTCCCAAGTACTGGGATTAAAGGTACACACCACCAGCTCCCAGCTACACAATGGTATTTTATTCAGCCATAAAGAAAATGAAATGATGAAATTTATCGAGCTGGGAAATATATTAAGTAAGATAATCCAGACTCATAAAGACAAATGCCAAATGCTCTCTCTCACATGTTGATGCTGACTTCTATATTTTCTGTGTATATTGGTCTGAAGATGACTGTGTTTAGATGATATGAAACTAGAAAGAATTTAGGACATGGGAAAATGTGACATAGAAAGTCAATGATGCTCCTAGAACACAAAAGGCATGAAAATTGAATGTGTAAATACTCTAGGATGGAAATTTATGTGAGAATTAGTGCTCAGGAGTATGAAGAGATGAGGGTGTGGAGACAAGAAACAAATTTAAGTATTTAGGTGCTAGGAAAAATCTTAAGAAGAATCTCTCCGCTGATGCAAAATAACTCCAATTAGACCAGATTAGACCAAATTAAAGATGCAGCCCTCTCAGGTGGCCAGGAACATGGCAGGGAAGGAGGAGAGAGAGAACACAGAGAGGGAGAGGCTATACTACCTGTCCCCCATGGTGACCACCATGTGTTTTTTTTTTTTCAAGCATGAGCCTAAATAAATATCCTGTGGGAGGTTTCCTGACATTCCGTGGGAAGGGGTAAGAATTTGACAAACTTTTGCAGAGGTGGAGTGTGGACCAAGGCAATTCCCAGGCCAGGGGCTGAGGTAATGCTTTCAACTTTACCTTCCAGACTCTTTTGATATGAGGGTGTTAGAGGGCTGGGGTCTCACTTTCATTCAAGCGGTAGGAAAATGTCATAAGGAAACCTGATAATTTATAAATTAAAAATAAATTTACTCTATAAGTAAATCTTAACTTGAAAGGCCACTGGAATTGGTCTTAGCACCGAGGAGCCCCCCAGACCCAGTGACCAGACCGTCAGATGCAAAAAGCAAGAGGTTTATTCCATGACCGCACAACCGGGTGCACAGCTCAAGATAGCTGAGCACCCCGAGCATCCAAGGAAGCAAGCTTTTATAGTCAAACCCCACAAGTATTACATGAATTATAATATGGGGTACGGTACAATTGGGATTGGTCCAGACATTCAAACCGGAGTTCAACCCAGAACGAAATTAGCATAGTTCGGCCTATTCCCAGAAAAACTGCAAGTACGTGACATCCTGCTGATTGTAACATTCTGTACGTGACATCCTGCCTGTTCAGGCTGTGACTCAGTTTGCAGTTTGGTAATCATTTGCTGTGACAGGTTCTGATAACTATCTGTCCAGGGGGAGGAAGACTGCAACCGGTCCTGATAACCACTAGTCTTCCTGCTAGCAGGGCAGGAAGAATCCACTGAGGTGCAGGCAATGGTCAAACTAGCTTGTCACATTTTGTAGTTTCCATTACCCAATTTACTTAGTTAATTCCTTCTCATGCAGAATTGGTTGGGGTCTTTCAACTAATGAAAGAAATGATGAGATCTGGTTTTGTTAGGGAGCATTCTTATGTTTTGTGGAATATTATTTTATGATGTAAAGACTTATTACATTTATTTTTGGTGTAGAATACTATTTCAACTGTGCAAAAATTATTACATTCGTTTATATTTTGTATGTTTAAAAATGTAAGGATTGTTACATTTGTTTAAGCTGCATTTGTTTCATTATGTAAAATTTGTTTCATTAGTTTCTCCTTACCTGTCTAAGGCACCTGACTAATCTAATAATAAGATGAATGGCTAATAGCTAGGCACGAGAGGGAAAGACAGGCTGGCTGGCGGAGAGAATAATTAGGAAAAGAAATCTAGGCTATAGAGAGAAGAAGGGGGAGAGGATAAGGGAGAAAGAGAGGGACACTCCCAAAGCTAGAAGCAAGATACCCTCTAGCCAGCCATACACAAGAAGCAGGAAAGTAAGACATACAGCAAACGAGAAAGGGGGGAAGGAGGGAGAGAGGGAAGAAAGAAAAAAGGGAGAAATGAAGAAAGAAAGGTAAAAATCCCCAGGCAAAACAGAGATGAAGAGAAACAGGTTTGGTTATAAGAGCTAGCAAGAAATGAGGCAAACATTAATAACTAATATTAAGTCTACACATCATGATTTGGTAACTGGTTGGTGGTCCAAAAGAAAAACCCTGATAAACTTATGGTCTACTTTTTGAATAAACCCAGTGTCAGAGCATATTTACTACTGTACTTGCTCAGCCATTTCCTTATTGTCATTTTCTCAAACAAATCCTGACACACTTTCTTAAAACAGAAGGGATGTCATGTATTAATATATTTGTATTATATAATATATATATTATATAGTAACGAGTGAAAATGAGTTCCTGAATATTAGGTACAAATATTAAATGTTTTCTGAAATTTATCTGTTTTCCTCTGTCCATATAACATACCACCCATTATTTTTGAAGATGTGTTATTTTTGCAGCATTAATTTTATTTCTGTGAGGCCTAGCACTTTAAATGCATATCACAGAGATGATAATGTTTGGGAATGCTGGTAAAAGATTGATACTTTAGTGGCATTTTCCTTCAGAAGTTTTAGCAAAGAAAGTATTATAGGACAAGCTTACAGTGATCTTGAAAGATTATCTGTGTCTTTTTAAAGATTCTCAAGGAAGAACTGTGAGTAGGGTGTAATGAGCAGGGAAGAGTGGGATTCCTAATTAGGAGTGAGAGTTAATGAAGGGTGAACCTATACAGATCCTTGTAGGTTATTTGTCCCAGAATCCTAAGAGTTATTTGTTAACTTGAATCAAATTGTATTATTAATTAGCTTATGTGACCTCATAATCTATCCTTGGATATGTAGAACTCTCTGTCCAAAGAACTCCATCAGTTCTCACTTAATTGAAATGAGATAATGGTCTCTCATAAAGTAATCATGAATGGGAACTAGAAGGGGAAAATATATACAATATTTTCAAGTTAATGTTAAATTTAAAAACACACACTTTGGCAATGACTTAGTTAGGGTTCTTATTGTTAGGATGTGTGGGTGACACACACAGATATGAGCCTGTTGCATCTTGACTGGAGGTCAGAGAGTCTGAGCTTATCTTTGATCTTTCAAAGATGTTGACAAGTATGGCTACATACCCTGACCCACGGTGTAGTTACTTGGTGTTTTGGACACTAAGATGGCCCATAGAGGTAGATCTGCTCCATCCTGACAAAAGGTAAGAGAATCTAAGCCCACTTCTGCTCCTTCTTTTAAAACAGGACGTTTGACATAGGAGGCAGCTGCCTACAGGGTACTTGGTGTAGGATGTGTTCATTGAATATCCTGCCCAGGACATCAAATGCTTTATTCAGGAAATAATGACTTGACTTCTCCAGTATTGAAGCAAGTAACTGTTCTTGTTGTCCTTTGTGCCATGTTATTATTCTTTTGCCTCCCCACTTTTGTATTGGTGCATAAAGTATATAAAAATTAAATTTGGGTGAATTCAGTATTCAGTATACACTGAGTTGCCCTCCTGGTACTATCCTGTGTCTCTGTATTTCTTTCATATCTCTGTTCCTCCTACCTAACTTTTCTAATTCTCATGCCCATACCCTGGAACATACAAACCCCTTTGTGTGTGAACCACAATGGAAATAACCCCAAAAAGGTGGCTTCTGACAATTATGAAATATAACCAATAAGTAAGTAAGGGGTAAAGGGGTTTATTAGGGTTAAATTCCTTAATACTGTTCATCATCAAAGGGCTTTAATGGGGCAAGAACCTAGAGGCAAGAGCTGATGCAGAGGCCATGGAGTGTGCTGCATACTGGGTGCTCCTCATAGTGTTCCCATCCTGCTTTCTTACCATTCTATAGATGACACCACCCACCGTAGACTTCTAGCTCCATCAACCACTAATAAAATGTACCACAGACTGATCTAATGGAGGCATTCTCTCAGCTGAGGCTCCCTCCTCTCAGATAAGTCTAGCATGTGTCAAGTTGACATAAAACAATGCATCAGAAGCAAATGAAGTTCCAAATCAGCATTTGTTTTATGTTCACTACAAAATAAACTAATCTCTAATGTCAAAATGACCTTCTTCAGCTGTAAATTGATATTTTCATCATGAATATGTGATGATTTTCTATAAGGACATATTAATTTCTCTCTTGATTCATTGTCAAACTATTAATGTTTAAATGAATACTTGAATTGCTAAAAACAAAACACTTGTTTTTGGAGAAGTACATAATAAGTTAAAATACCCCAAATTTTTATTCATTTGATATATTGACAAAAGATAGTCAAAAATATAGAATTTTCTATTCTTAAAGTATGCCATTAGAGCACTGGACTGAGCTCCCAAAGTCCAGTTGAAGAGTGGGAGGAACGGGAATATGAGCAAAGAGGTAAAGACCATGATGGATACACCCATTGAAACAGTCTACCTGAGCTAATGGGAGCTCACCAACTCCAGCCAGACAGGGAAGGAACCAACATAGGACCAAACTAGAGCCTCTGTAGGTGTTTAACAGTTGCATGACTGGGGCAGACTCTGGGCCACTGGCAGTGGCACCAGGATTTATCCCTACTGCATGTACTGGCTTTTTGATAACGTATTCTCTTTGGATGATACCTTGCTTAGCCTATATATAATAGGGAAATCATTGAACCTTCCCCAAAGCAATGTCCTTTACCATCTCTGAGGACTGAATGGGGGGAATTGGAGGAGGGGAGGGAGTGAAAACTTGGATTAGTATATATAATGAAAAAAGATAGTTTGTTTTCTTTATTAAAATAAAATAAAAAATTGAAATATCAAAAACTGTGCCATAAAACACTGTTGAATATTTTGTCCCAGGATTTTTACTGTACTTATATAACAGCTCCTGCAGAATAGGGAGATAAAATAAGGAAGAAGAGACCCTTAATTCAGTTCACAATTAACACAGAAAATAGAATGACAGAAAAATTAGCTAACAAAGCTTACTTAAATAAACCTTAGCAAGACATAGGAGAAAATTAGCAGTGACTTCAAATTTGCCCATCAGATATATAGTGTTTTTCATCAAAGATTTGAAGATTCTGCCTAACGTAGTACATACATGATTCAAGTACACATACATAAACAAGGTGCTCTATATTCTATTGATTTGCAAATCTTCCAATAACCTGTCAGTGAACTTTTCTCTGCACAGTCGTTAGACAATATCAAAATTAGTTGTGCACTTTTATTGAATAAATGTTTGTGTGTTCTTCATCGTGTGACTTGACATTATATTTATAAACTTGCAAAAGAAAAACAAATGACAATTTAAGACCTCAGAAATCTAAAACCATCAAACAATGCACTAATGGCTGTTTGTTTTTGTTTTGTGCTGAATGTTTATAAATCAGTGGAAAGGTCATCAGACACTTGAGGTGCTTAGTAGGTGATTAATGAACGAAAACCCAAAAGAAACAAATGATTTTTGAATTCCTTAGCTAATATTGAATAATTGTATTACAGTTGTTAATACAACACATAGACTTCTGGTAAAATTTTCTGTAGTTAAAATGTTCCGTCTTGCATGGTTACCTATATTGTCTCATGTTTCTGTACAGGTAGGTGAAAGGTGTCATCAAAGAAATTAAATTCTGTAACTAGATTCTGTGCAGAATTTTTAATCTTATTTACACCTTCAATGTTTGGATTACAGCTATTGCCTATTTATTTTTACCCTACGTTTTTGCTTTAAATTTTTTGTAAAAAATTACAAAACTGTGGTCTTACATTCATACAGAAAAAAGAGAGTTGACACACACCCCATTTTATATTATAAACATTATAAATAACATGTTATTGACAACTTCTGTTTAATTATTTCTGTATCCAAAAAACAAAATGACTATTCCAAACAAATGCAAGAACTTAAATAACAGAATAATTCTGACTTATTTATTGATTTGAGAAACACACAAGACTACAAGTTGGTGTAAAGTCATTGAAATATCTTTACTCAAAGATATTTCAATGTTTAGTTTTTTATAATAAGACTTCTCTGTGTACCCCTGACTGTCCAAGAACTCTCTCTGTACAATAGGCTACCCTAAAACTCAGAAATCTGCCTGCCTCTGCCTTCTTTGTAAGCCAATACACTCAGATTCTATCAAAGATTAACGTTACAAAATAACACTAAAATATGATGAAAATGCTTTGCACATAAGATTATGAAATTATGCTACCTTACATTTATCTACATTGAAGTATCAATGTCATAAAAATAGATAGAAATAGTGCTTATAAAGATCTATATAATATATATATTCTTTTATTTTAAATTCTTACTCAGGAGTTGATTTATTTTCCTTATAACAAAGATAAGTATTTATTACAACTTTGATATGAGAATGCATTTTTAGTGCCTTCTAATTTGTGAATTTTGCCTTATTTGTAGCATCTCTCAACATATGATTTTGTATTTACATTATACTGCATTATAGTAGAGAAACTGACATTATAAAGTAACAACAAAATAAATTTAATAATAACAATAATAATAGTTTTATAGTTGGGTCACCACAACATAAGGAACTGAATTAAAGGATCAAAGCAAAGGGCTGAGAACACCTGGAGCAATTTATACATTCACATAAAAGGAGATATTGAGGCACATGATTTTACCCTTATAGTATCTGGTAAATTGTCTATATTAGCAATAATACTAAATATTATAATATTTAAGTCAGAATAATATTAATTTTATATATGGAAATGAAGACAATATTCTGTGCATTGTAGAATGTGCCATCTGTCCCATGTATGTCCCTGCTTTTAAATTGTTATTAATTTAAAATATGCATTTTCTCCTTACAGTTTGTTTTATTTTAAAATCTTAGTGTTACTATATTTTGGTCAAAATTTTTCTCTAAATTTATTTTTGTAGTGTGGTGGAAAAAGAAAAGACACTTAGGCTTAATAACAATTACATTGTTTTTAAGATATAAAAATGTAAGGGAAAATATAAATTATTACCAACTATTAATATATTAAACTTTCAACAGTTAAGCTGGTCATTGAAGAGATATTCTTTTGGAAAAGGAAAAATGACAGTTCTTTATTTACTTTTATTTTAACTAGCATTTATTATTAATGATATCTATTAATGGGGCCCAGTATGATATGGCAGTACGTATTTATAATAGTCACTGGTTAAGTTAAGCCTACATGTATCCAGCACTTCTTTTCAGCCATTATCTTACATTTAAGTCAATGCTTATTTATACTTCCACAAATGAGAGAAAATTTACCTGCCTTTGAAAATAAAACCTGTCTTTTGAGTATTTCACATAGCAAACTATTTCAACCCATTTTGATAAAAATTATGGAATTCAACTTTCATTAAGGTCAAACAATGTTCCATTATGTATATATACTGTGTTCTTTATTCCTTCATCCATTCATAAAAGCGTAGGCTGACTTATTAATTTAACCAATCTATTAGGAGGAACATCACAAAAAACATGGTCTTACTTCTCATGATGACATATAGACTTCAGTGATAATTTCATATATACATTGGTAACAAGATATCTGGGTCATGTGACAGATTTTATTTCAGATTTTTAAGATAAATTCATATTCTATAATAGTTGTACTGATTCACAGTCTCACCAGCAATATATGAGTTCTTTATTTATTCACATCTTCAGAGTCATTTGCAAATTTTTAAAATAATAACCATTCTAACTGGGGTGAGGTTTTTCTGGCATTTTCTTCCAGAGTAATTATTATTTATATTTGAAATAAATGAAATCCATTCTTCAGATAGCATAGATGAAAAAATACTAGCTGCAAAATCAATTTATGATAATGTACATATTTTAGCATCAACATTAAGAAATAGTTTAATTTAGTGACTTTTTCATCTTATTTTGTAAAAGTAGTTTGCATGTTGAAACAATTCAAATACTCTTCTATATCTCACAATAAATGGTTTTCCTGTCCACAATAGTTTGAATACATGGTAGTAGTGTCAAAAGGACATTATACCTGGTGATACTATAGCCACCCTGGGTTGTATAAGCATATTTTATGATGTTAATATTGGGCAAGAAGACTAGCATAATTCTGAGAATTTACCTATCAGCTCGGCAGAGGTAGCACACACCTTTGAACTCAATACTTAGAAGGGTGAAACAGGCAGATCTCTGTGAGTTCAAACCAGCCTGGTCTACAGAGTGAGTTTCAGGACAACTAGGACTCTTACACAGAGAAACCCTGTCTTGAAAATCCAAAAGAGCATCCATAGTTGAAATTTTGTGTCATTAGAGCATAATTCAGATTTCATTCCCACCAATTCAATTCTTTGAAATCACTAGTGCTGAATTTCCACTCTCTGTTAAAATTCCCTTTCCTTTTGTTTTTATTAGCTAGATTCAAATGTATAATCATAATATATCAGATTTTCTATGCCTATCTAACTTTTGGTATAGATTATCTTTATTATGTGCTCAATGATCTGATAGCTTTAATATTGCCCAGTTCCAATCATTTTAAATGCATGGAATAAATTCCTTACTTTGACTCCAAGAACCTTAATGATCAGGACTCTTACCTATCTTTCTACTCCCAACTCCCATCTAAACAAAGGACACTACATACAGGGTTTCTTCCTCATACAGTGATGCCTTACTCTGCCTTAATATATGAGAAGGTACTCAGTTTTACTAGAACTTGATATGCCATGTTTTGTTGATATCTGTGGGGAGCCTGCCCTTTCCTGAGCAGAAACTGAGGATGGGGAAGATACTCGGGGGAGAAGATGGGGCAAGGCAGCAGCCAGAATTTAAAAAAAGATTTTTCTTCTCCTTCCCTCCAAAAAGTTTATTATGCTTCTTTATACATATATTAGTTTTTTCTTTATCCTATTCCCTTTTTGTTATATGCTTTCAAGTTCTAAACCAAGTTCAAAGCTTCCTTTCATTGACTATTCATCACCCAGCAATTCTTTTCTGAAACCCTGATCCTTGCTTATTGATTATACTCTGTAAAATGTCTATTAAAGAATAGGTATTATTTTATATAGTTATACCTATGCCAGATCATTGTGGCTTTAAAATCAGGTTGTTAAATGGTTGTATTTCTTCAACATTCTATGTCAGGTTGACACAAACCAGAAATGAAACAAATGTCTAAAAAGAGGAACCTGTTCAATTCTATGTTGACTTGTTAAAAGTCTGATTTAAGATGCCTGTTGCATGGAAGTAGTTGCTAGTATTTATTTTCAGTGCAATTTGCCTGCCTTCCTAGGAAACTGAGCAAAAGTAAATTAGAAGTATGTCCTGTGATTGCTAATTTCAAGATTATGTAACTGAATCCAAAAGGTTAAGTACCTTGTACAAAATACCATGGTCTTAAGCAAGAAAATTAAAATCACCTCCAGAGCATATTAATTATAAATATTAAGTCATAAAATTTATATGGGGAAAAAGAAAATGTACAAATTTTGTCCAGAATGTACTTGGTAAATGTTGGATTTCCTAAGTAATACACAGGTATCATGAGCATATTTAAATGTAATTTGTTTTCACTTTATTTTAAAGCATTCTTTTCACTTAAAATGTGTTGCAGAGGGCTGCTTGTCTGTCCCAACCACCCAGAACTGAAATAACCACATGGAAACTATATTTACTAAATCACTGCTTGGCCATTAGCTCTAACTTCTAATTGGCTAATCCTTCATTTTATTTAACCCATCTCCATTAATCTGTGTATCACCATGAAGTTGTGGCCTACTAGCAAAGTTTCATCATGTCTTCAGTGGTAAATCATGATGGTTCTAAGACTCTGCCCTTCTTTCCCCCAGCATTTATTTCCATCTCTCCACCTACCTAAGTTCTGCCATATCAACAGGCCAAAACAATTTCTTTATTCATTACCCAAGGAAAGTAATACACAGAGAGAAGGACCTCCCACACCAAAAATATATTATTTTTGTCATCTATTATGATCATGTTTAAACAATAGTGATAGATGATTGTCATTACTATTGAGTTAACTTAAAGTTCTGAATAATTTTATTGATCTTCTTAATGTCTATCTAAGAAACAAAATAAGTAAATCTTTAGAGGATTATGAAATATACCTCTGATAATAATTTAAATAAAGTTGGCTTAACTTCGGACTTCTTTACTTGGAAGATAATGGTATTGGGTGTATAATTTATTCTTCCAAACCCAAACTAAAATTTAAATAACGGGGAAAATACATATCACTGAAATCATTTATCCTTGTATATCCTCTATTTAATCACTGTTACCTACTTTGTGACTAATATGGCTTCAACATTTTCTTACCATTTCCCCTGATACAAAAAGTTAACACATAAATTATAAATGATCATCTTATTGTTAATTTGACAAATCATCAGGCTCTTCTCAATTTCATCCAATTCATGTAAACTTTATGTGTCTCAAAAATCTTCCATGGTCTTTAGACAGTGTTAAAAATAAAATAGTCAGTTAAATGAATATCTGCATGATTCTAGAAACATTCCGTTACTCTAACTAGTATAAAAAATCAAACATTAATGATCAAACTACCTTTTTAGAATATTAAGTAAAGAAATAGAATTTGAATAAAATTAAAACATAAGGATCCCAGAAAAGAATTGTCTTACTGTTAAAATAATAATTTATTGAGAAATTATGTTATTTCCTTAACATGTACTTCAGTTTACTTTATGTTTCATTTATTGTAGACAGAGGTTTCTGTCCTACTCTGTCCTGCAGCCATTCAGTCCCAAGGAAACACACAGAGGCCAAGATTAAATATAAACTGATTGGCCTATTAGCTCAGACTTCTTATTAACTAATTCTTACTTCTTAAATTAGTCCATAATTCTTATCAGTGCTATCCATGTGACTTGGCATCTTTTACCAATGAGGCATTCTCATCTTGCTTCCTCTTGTTCTGGATGACACCTTCAGATTGAGACTTTCCTCTTTCCAGATTTTCTATTCTGGTTGCTCTGCCTATATCTTCATCCTGGCTATTAGACAATCAGCATTTTCTTAAACCAATGCAAGTGACATATCTTTACAGGGTAGAATACAATTGTCCCATAGAACTTCTCTCCTTTTTATTTCTTTCAAAACAAGAATGCTGAATATAATCTCTTTTGTTTAGCTTTTTTTCTGACCATTATCCAAAACAACTTGTAGCCAACACCCTAAACAAAGACAAGCATCTATAATCCATTTTGGGAAATGTGGAAGCAGTTTTCTAAGCTACTTCCTGCTGATTTGGGGTGCAGATAATCTTTTGAGGACCTAAAGAAAATTTTGGATTATGATTAAGTCTGGACTAGAATATTCTGTGAGGCTTGATCATTTCAGCCAGGAGTCTTTGAGGCTGTTCTTGATGTAGAATTCAGAGACAACTCCAACAAAGGTCCTCTGAAATGTTTGATCATGTGGGCCATCTGCATCTATCAGAGATATTTCAGGGCGTCTTGGTCCATCAAACTACATTAGTCTAGAAGGAATTCACAGGTTCTTATCCTCTGCAGAAACAAAAGCAGAATCACTTTTCCAAAGAAACATATGCTTAGACCCAAATTTTGAAGTCAAGATACCCTTAAAATATGTATGTTGGTTTAGCTTACCAGCCTGTAGAATGAATGTCTCTCAGTACTGAGTTTATACATAGTCAAAAATTTCAAAGAAAACACAATAATATACATAATCCAGACTCTCTGTTATATTCCATCTTTATGTGGCTTATTGTTTTTACTTTCTTACTTTTATTACAAGTTTAATATT
>JAQHUG010000060.1:3968240-4004535 GCA_028555095.1 Dicrostonyx torquatus | reverse complement strand
TGATAATAATCCAGGCAGAGTTTAAATGAATCCAGTTTGTCATGTGATTATTTCGGGTGCAGGCAGCCACCAGTAGCTGAGCAGGCCAGTGGCTGGGGGCTTGGAAGCTGTGTGTGGGAAGCAAACAACACGCACCCCTCTCCCCGCTACTTACAACATATATTTATAGTTTTTCTTAGTTATGACAAAAAATAAAATAGCTATAAATATTGTAACTGTAATTTTTGTTTGATACCTGTTTTGCAATATATAGTTTTACTATATTAAAGTTTAAACCTTCCTTTTTATTTAAACAGAAAAGGGGAAGTGAAGTGTGACTCCCGTCTGTGTGCTGTGATTACCATTAATGAATAAAGAAACTGCTTTGGACCTATAGCAGTGCAGAACTTAGGTAGGCAGGGAAAGCTGAGCAGAATGCTTGGAGAAAGAAGGGTCGAGTCAGTGGGAAGCCATGGAGCTTCTGCCAGAGTCAGACATGCTGAAAATTTGCCAGTAAGCCACTGTCACATGGCAATTCATAGATTAATGGAAACGGGTTAAATTAATATGTAAGAGTTAGCCAATAAGAAGCTAGAGCTAATGGACTAAGCTGTAATTTAATTAATAAAGATTCTGTGCAGTTATTTCAGTTCTGGGCAGCCAGGATAAACAAGCAGCTCCTCTTCCTACATTCAACTCCTTCAAAGATTCCAGAAGGATATAATATTACCTAAGTAAACAGGAAGTACATTTTAAGCAACTTCCAAAACTTTAAAATTTGAGTCTAATGATATTCTTCTTTGGAAAAGAATTTCTTCTTTTGTTTCCATGGAGGATGAGAACCTGTAGATTACTTCCAGACTAATGTGGTTTGATAGATCACAACTCCCTGAAAGGTCACTATGAACACTCCCAAATTATTACTTCATATAACTACTGACTGAGATGAACCTGGGACATAGGATATACCATAAAAGACCTGATTAATAGAACCTGCTAACAGCAGGAAGTTGTGTTAACTTCTGTATCTTTGTGCCTAGAATTCCTTTTTAAGCCTTCTCAGGTTTAAGATGGATTTAGTTCCACATTGGGCACCAATTTGTTGTAAGAGGGAGTCACTTGTTCATCTCACAATAAAAACAAACAGGTTTACCAATGGAATCTATTCGAAGACCAGAACATTATTCCACATGCCTATGAATACCTGACAATTGACAAAGAAGCTAAAATTATACAATGGAAAAAAGAAAACATCTTCAATAAATGGTGCTGAATGTCAACAATTAGCAGAATGAATATAGATCCATATCTATTCCCATGCACAAAACTGAAGTCTAAGTGGATTACAGACCTCGATATAAATCCAACCACACTGAACCTGATAGAAGAGAAAGCAGGAAATAGTCTTTAATGCATCGGCACATGAAACCACTTTCTAAATATAATACCAGTAGCACAGACACTTAGGGCAGCAATAAATAATTGGGACCTCCTAAAACTGAGACACTTCAGTAAAGCAAAGGACACTTTCAATGAGACAAAAAGGTTGCCTACAGAATGGAAAAGATCTTTACCAACCCCACATCAGAGAGAGAACTGATCTCAAAAATATATAAAGAACTCAAGAAAATAGATATCAAAATACCAAATAACCCAATTAAAAATGGGGTACAGAACTAAACAGAGAATTCTAAACAGATGAATCTCAAATGGCTGAAAGACACTTAGGAAAAGTTAAAAATTCTTAGCCATCAGAGAAATGCAAATCAAAATAACTCTGAGATATCTTCTTACACCAGATAGAATGGTTAAGATAAAAATCCCCAAAGATAGTTTATATTGGAGAAGATGTGCAATAAGGGGAACACTCCTCCATTTTTGGTGGAAAAGCAAACTTTTACAATCACTTTGGAAATAAGTATAGCAGTTTCTCAGAAAATTGGGATTCAACCTACCTCAGGACCCAGCAATACCTCTTTGGGGCATATACGCAAAAGATGCTCAATCACACTGCAAGGACATTTGTTCAACTATGTTCATAGTAGCATTATTTGTAATAGCTAGAACTTGGAAACAATCTGTATGCCCCTCATTTGAAGAATGGATAAAGAAAGTGTGGCACATTTACACATTAGAGTTCTACTCACCGTTAGAAAAAAAAATGACATCTTGAAATTTGCCTGCAAATGAATAGCAATAGGAAAAAAAAAACATCCTGAGTGAGATAACTCTGACCCAGAAAAATGAACATGGTATGTACTTACTCATAAGTAGATACGACCTATAAAGCAAAGAATATTAAACCTATAGCTTATGATTCTAGAGAAGCTAAGTAACAAGATGAATCCTAAGAAAAACATGAATAGATCCCCTTGGAAATGGAAAATAGACAAGATTCTCTGACAAAATTGGGAGCATAGGGCTAGAGGGAGAAGTGAGAGTGGACAGAGAAGATGAGAGGAATAGGAAAGGGGGTAAGGGAACTTGAGGGAATAGGATAGATGACATGGAGGAAGGGACAGAGATAAGAAAAAACAAAGAGATATTTTGATTGAGGGAGCCATTATAGGGCTAGCAAGAAACCGGACACAAGAGAAATTCCCAGGAAACCACAAGGATGACCCCAGTTAAGACCCTAAGCAATAGAGGAGAAGGTCTTGAACTGGCCTTGCCCTACATTCAGACTGATGAATATCTTAAATATCACCACAGAACCTTCATCCCGTAGCTGATGGAAACAGAGACAGAGACCTGCATCGAAACATTGGACTGAGCTCCCAAAGTCCAGTTGAAGAGTGGGAAGAGTGAAAACATGAGCAAAGATGTCAAAACCTTAATGGGTACACCCACTAAAACACTCTACCTGAGCTAATGGGAGCTCACCAACTCCAACTGGACAGGGAAGAAAACAGCCGAGGTCTAAACTATTCCCTTTGAATGTAGGTGACAGGTGTATAGGTCAAGCAGATTGTGTGGCCACTGGCAGTGGCACCAGCACTTATCCCTGCTGCTTGTACTGGGTTTTTTTGGAACCTGTTCTCTTTGGATGGATACCTTGCTCAGCCTAGATATAGTAGTGAGGGCCTTGGACCTTCCTTAAAGTAATGTGACTTACCATCTCTGAGGAGTGTATGGGGGGGATGGGAGTAGGTGGAGGGAATGGGATGAGGGGAGGGAGTGGGAACTGGGATTGGGATGTAAAATAAGAAAAAGTTTATTTTCTTTTTAAAAGGCAATAGGGATTGGGGGAGGGGGTAAGGGAAAGGTAGGGGGTAGAAGGAAGAAAGGAAGAAAAGGGGAGAGCCTGGGGTTGTGGGAGGGTGGAGATGGAGGAAGGGTGGATATTGGAGAAGGGAATAAGATATCTACATTAACGGGAGTCATTTTAAGATTTACAAGAGACTTGTCTCTAGAGGGGATCCCAGGTATTCACAGGGAAGTCCCAGCTAGGTACTTGGGCAGCAGAGGAGTGGGTGCCTGAACTGAACTTGTCCCATAGTTTCTTTGTTGAATATCTCAATCGTCACCATAGAAATTTTGCATGATGGATGGAGATAGAGCCAGAGACCCACATTCACATCAGAACAAGGGACGGTGCTACCAAGGTCCAGTGGAAGAGCAGAAGGAGGGAGAAGATGAGCAAGGATGTCAGGATCGTGAGGGACTGGCCTATCAACAGAGACAGTGGGCTTGATCTATTGGGAGCTCATCAAATCCAGTTGGACCAGGACTGAATGAGCATATGACCTAACCAGACTCTGAATGTGACTGCCAATGGGGACTGAATGAGAAGCCAATGATAATGGCACTGGGATCTATCTCTTTTGCATGTATTGGCTTTTTGGGAACTTGTTCTATATGGATGCACATCTTCTTAGACAGAGTTGGGGGGGAAGGGCCTTGGGCTTCCCATAGGGCATGGTATCCTGCCCCATCCTTAAGGAAGCAGGGGGAGGGCGGTGGGGTAGTGAGGGAGCAGGAGGGCCAGGAACAAGGGGAGTAAATGTAAATTTTTCTTTGAACAATAAAAAAAAGCAAAAGAAAAGAAAGTGTATTCTTGTAAAAATAAAAAAAAGAAAAGAAATTGGAAATTAGATCCTGTTAAAACTGCTAATAGCCAACATATTATTACCTTAAAAGACTAATGTATGTACTTTAAGAAAGAATAATATTATGTGATACTTAATTTACTGAATATAGTATTTAAACTGAATTTCAGCAAATTGCCTTAAATATATTTATTTACTTGAAGAGATGAATCATCATAATTTGACTTAAACTCTATAGATTTGTAAAAATATTATTGTTTTAATTTATTTTAAAGATTAGATAACAATTTTGAGCAAGCCAAATTGTGGCTATTTAACATAATAAAGGATAACAGAAAAATATATTTTAAATCAGAATATAACATTGTTCAAGGAAATTTATCCCTCACTTATGTTCTTTAGACTTAAAATATGAATATTTAGCATAATCTCTTAAAGATAATTTTAGAACAATGTTTGGCTATGATTGTCCCTGACTAAAGTGAAATTTAAGGAAATGGGGTCTTGATTACAACTCTGAGTAAGTTGGATACAGGATTAATGTTTATCAACAAAGATATAATCTTACACTCTTTCCTACACATCATTTTTATCATGATACTGTAGTAAATTGTCAATATTAGTAGTAAAAATTAGGAATGACGCAGAGTGTAAGGAATCCTTATCTACAAAACTGTCTTGAAAAAAATTCTGTAATCATCAATTTGGAGACTCTATGATTTCACTATATATAATCCATTACATACTTCAAATGATTAAGGGGAAACTATTGAAATGTGGAGAACTGTACTTTCAGAATTATTTTTTAAAAAGTTTGGAAAGCTTTGACTTTGAGTTCATTGAAATTCAATTAGACCACTTATGTTAGAAGAAAATTTGAGTTCAAGATCCTCAAAAAGTTCAAGTTCTACTTGAGATTCCGTGCTACACAGCTTCTATTTTTCATCAGACAACTGCATGTGCTGATGGGTTAATTAATCACATCAGCCCAACCTGATGGCAACAGATTCAAATTATTCAATGGAGTGTTGTCAATGTCAATAATTTCTTATTATATGCCTTCATGGAGGAGAGTATATTATTAATGAACAAGTGTTTTAACAGCCCTGTTACACACCAAAGGGTTTAAATTTAATCCCCAAGTTTCTAAATTGTTGTTACTAAAATTGCATTAAGCTCATGAAAGTTTTAGGATTCATGTACAGTTAACTGAAAAAAAAACACATTTTAAGGTTTTAAAAATAATAATACTATTTATCTCAACTCTTAATCTATTACAAATACTGACTCTTAACTAGTGTTCTTTCTCCTTCCAAGGCTTATTTCCCTCATTTTTCTCCTTTCTTCCTTCCTTTTATTTTTCTTTCTTTCTACTTTTTTCTCACTATGAATCTCAGTCATTCTTGAACTAGTATAGCATAAAATGGCCTCAAACTTTCTTTCTTCCTTCTTGCCCCATCTGGATATATAGCTGTGGATCGCGATAAATAAAATTCAAGTTATATTTCATTTTATATTTTAACTACATGTGTTTTTTAGTAACATATAGGTTAATAAAAAGATCTAGTCAATTAATTGTCAAGATATTCTATTTGTAGAAATCTTTATGGTTTATTTTATAAACATATCATATTTGTATTAGATATTCATTCCTTGATTGACATTGAAGATGTTGCACTTTCCTGGCTACTGCGAATAGAGTGATAATAATAAAAAAGCACAAATGTCTCTGCAGCAGTATATAGACTCCTTTGGGTATACACTAAAAAGAGTGGATGTATCTGCATTATTTGGTAGTTTGGCAAATTTTTATTTGTTTCAGTAATAACTGTACCACTTTTTACTAGGACTGGTGGTTAAAAATTGTTCTACTTTCCCTATATTCATACAAGAATTTTCATCATTTTTCTTTGGATCTTAGTCATTCTCTTTGGGATAAGAGAAATGTCAAAGTGGTCTCATTTTGCATGTTGTTGATACCACATTGTATTGGTTTTTGTTGTGATAAAACACCAAGAACTAGACAACTCTGGAAAAGTAAGGAAAAAGGAGTTTGTTTTGATTTATGATTACAGAAGGTTTTAGTTTATGATGGTGGAAAGTATTACAGGAAAGAACATGCAGGGCAGTTGTAGCATCAATCTGAGAATGTGAACATTAGAAATGGCTCTAGGCTTGCAACCTCAAAGCCCACCCCCAGTAAGACACTTCTTCCAGTAAGAAAAAACCTGTACCTATAGAAATAGCAAGACTGACTATGGACGAAGTGTTCAAATACATGAACCTATAGTGGACATTCTGTTTCAAACCATAATACCACTATTTCACCAGCAGGCATGTCTGTATGAACAAGTCATTATTATTCCTCATGAAGTTTAAATCTGTGAAATTTAGGGGATTATTTTTCTTCTTTAGTAGGATACACAGCATTTTACTGTGCTATTAAAGCAAACCAATATGAATCAAGTTGTGCACCACCTTGATTTTACGATATTCTCTGCCTCAATTGGGTAGTATCTTCAGCAGTAGGGTCTTACCAGCAAATTATGGAGGGTAATCAAGAGAAACAGAAATAGGTTGCAATTTTCTGGTGCTTGTATGACCTCATTATTCAAGGACTCAAAGTCAAAGAGAAGTAACCTAATTCAGATACCAGGCATTTTATCAGCTGGTATCTTGCAGGGACAACACATACACACATACACACACATATGAAATAATGTTACCCAAAGCTATAGATAAATTTGATAATAACTCTTCTACTGGGCATGAGAAACCTCTGTTCAAGTTGTTGGCAAGACACTGATCTCACCAAATATAATCTATTATCATTTCGTTAGGTAGCCTCAAAACAGCTGAAGGCAAATACCTATTTATGATGATACCACATACAGGGGACTTTGAGAAATCACAATATAACTGACTTAGAAGTATTCAACCTGAGGAGCACCAGGTTCTTCATCATACCAGAGTATGCTATGTAAGGTGCAAATGCTAGAAAGTAAGTAATAATTCTACACAGCCGTGAAACTTCAAGCCAGCCCCAATTAATTATTTTTCTGTAAAAGAGTTCTCATGTTCATGATGTCTCTTCACAGCAATTGATACCCTAAGTCAGACAAAAGTTGATATCAGGGACTGGGGTTATTGCTGTATAGGGCTGACCATGCTTATATTTAGAGAAATGTGGACTTAGGGATTTTGGATTAGGAAATCGGTGGGCATCATGGGCCATTCAACTAGAAACATGGAAAACAGTGGTGCTGAGGGTGGTGTGAACTGTAGGGAACTGACTCAAGAGGTTTTAGAGGAGAATAATGATAGTGTATGTTCTAAAGAGAGATCTTGTGATATTTTGGTGAAGAATGTGGTAAGTTTTTGCCATTTTCTGAAGAGTCTGCTTGAAGCTAAATTGAAGAGTTTCAGACTAACTTCATTGTCAGAAGAAATCCAAAGCAGCTTAGTGTGGACTTTCTCATAGGGGTATTAGCTAATTCACTGTTAAGATAAATAAAGGAAAAGAGTGAGCTGAGCAAGGAAAATTCAAAATTTACAATTGCACTAGGAAGTAGAATAGAACTAAATCCCGTAAAAAGATAAATAGAATAAAGAAAAGCCTGATATTAAATTGAATAAATGGAGTGGTGACTTCAAGGCAAGACCTCACCAACCTAATCTCCCAAATTTTGAAAAGAAAATAAAGAACAGTTTTGGTTCAGGCATGGTGTTGCAGGACTTTCATACCAGCACTCAGAAGGCAGAGACTGGCATCCTGGTTGACAGTTTGTGGTTTAGGACAGTTAAACTTAGGCAGTGAAGTAAACTACTGAAACACAATGTTAGTTCATATGTAATTGAGTGAGTGGCCCATGTTCTAGCCCCATGATATAGAAGAACATGACAGTTTCAGTGATGTAGTTCTGACTTTAGAATCAATGATAGAAAAAAAGGTTTATGGAATCTCCCTCTGTGACTAAGGAAAGTCACAGGTAAGGTGTATGGCAGGGATGTGTCTTCATGGAGACTTTGAGAGGTCTTTGTGTGAAGTTGTAAAAAAAGAAATACAGATTTCCTCAAAGCCTCCAGATGTTAGAGAGGCCAGAGTCATTGGATACTTACTGAGAAAATCTAGTACCAGGGAGTGAAACCAGCCCAAGAAAAAAGTGAGTTGAAATCAACAATGCTGATTGCAGTTGAAGATCTGAAGAGCATTTTGACATTAGATATGGAGATGTAGAGACTGCAGTTTGCCCACCTGACTTAGTCTTGATATGGTAGAATATTTTCTCAATATACTCCCTTCACTAGGTTTTGGAATGGCAATGTATGTCCTGTGCCATTGTATGTTGGAAATATATAATCTGTTTTTCCTTTTGCTTTTAAAATGGATTATAGTTACAAGATTGCATGGATTTTAGAGGAGATTTTGAATTTTGGATTTTTAAACATTATTGAGACTGTGATAGACTATGGGAACTTTTGAAGTTGAACTAAATTAACTTTGCATTATTTTATGGATACAAGCCTATGGGGGTCAGGGAGTAGAACTGGTTGTTTGAATAGGAATTGTCCTCATAGACTCATGTGTGTGAGTGTTGGGCTAATAGGGCTTCACACTACTAGAAAATAAGACTTTGTTAGAATAGATGTGGCCTTGTTGGAGGAAAAGTGTCACTGTGGAGGTGGCTCAAGCCATGCCCAGTGTAAGATTAATTTCTTGTTGCTTGTGGATCAAAATGTAGAACTGTCAACTCCTTATCCAGTATCATATCTTTCTAAAATTGAGGAAGTGGGGACAAAAAGATTTTAAAGTCAAGAGACAAGGGCATTCATTGTGAGACTATGTGTGCCATATGCCACAGGAAAGCTGCATCCTGGAAATTTCAACATGTTACCATTATTCTCACCACGATGATAACGGGCTAAATTTCCAAGTTGTCATCCAGTCCCAATTAAATGTTTTACTTTATAAGAGTTGACGTCTTCATGATGTTTCTTCACAGTAATAGAAACCCAAAGATAATCCCCAAATGTACAATAGCAGCATTTACATCTTGATAGTACCCAATAGCTATCTATATATACTGAAACTTATGCTCAATATGAAGAAATTTATGCTTGGTTCTGGAAACCTAACCAATTTTCTTTGGCTAGTGAGGTCCTTGATTTAGAAGTGAGCTTAATACTGTCACTGTACAATGATTAATAAAAGCCTAGAGACAGGAATTGAAGTTCAACATCACGAAGGTCAGAAAAGCAAAACAGCACTGGCTCTTATTTTTACCTTAGTCCAAAATAACAATCCTGCCTTCAGAAATCTCAGAATGATCCTGTATGTGAGAGCTGTCTCCTTTCATTTTATATTCCTCTCTAGTGCTTGGATTAAAGGTGTGCAGCACTACTGCCCAGTTTCTGTGGCAAACTATTATGGAAACTAGGAATAAATGTGTGTGTCAACACTGCCTGGTCTGTAAGGCTGATCAGTGAAATTATTTTACTCTCTGAAGTACAGGAAAATTTTGTTTATTAAAATAAAAATGAAATACCTATATCTATTTCAATATCTATATCCATGTCTACCTATTCTGTATATGTATATATCTGTTTTCTATATTTCTATGATAGTGATATCTATGAGAGATTGATAGATGATAGATAGACAAATAGATGATAGATAGATAGATAGATAGACAGACAGATAGATAGATAAATAGATAGATAGATTCTATTATTCCAGATAAGGTATTACTGATAAAGTGTGGAGATTTTATGTGTATATCTTAATTTACTTTTAAGCAATATATCATGATAACTGTATGAAAGTAAAAAAAACATACAAAATTATATGTTATGTCATTGTATTTCTAATCCAATTCTTTTGTTTTACTGTTACCTTTTCTAAATAATCAAATAACTAATTTTAATAAGGAAATGTTTAAGGAATCCTGACATGCTCAACAAACTTATACATGTTATTTTAAAATTAATTGAATTTAGGCATCCCAATATCCTTTTGGAGAAGTTACAGAGGTAAGAGCTTTCTAAGCAAACAGAATGGGTAAAGGAATTAAATGACTATCAAAAATATAACTGCAAGAAGAAGAGAATAGTCCAAACACCCTTTTTTTATAAATTGATATAAAAGTACTCTCTTCTGTGCTCTAAACAACATGGATAAACTGTAGAGATCAATGTCTGCTGTATTAGAAATCTATGGATTTGGATGAAAGGTGATCTTCAGGGCTTTCCTGATCAATTTTTTTGTCTTCAGGTGAGATTGTCTCTAAACTACTTCAGACAGATGAGTATTATAATTTTAATGATTTCTAGCTACAGCAATCAAGTTGCCTTCTCTATTTAATCAAATTATTTGTTGAAGAACTTTTATTATTTACATATTTATTTACAGCAAAGTACAAACCTGAATCTGTAGAATAGACAAAATAGGCTATCCAAAATGAATTATGGCTTTGTACTTACACTTACTTGAAGAAATGGGGGTGAAAATATGTGTACTTTTCATGTGTTTCCTAGTAGGCTAAGTTCTATGTACACTATACAGAAGAATTACTAAAGTATGAGTTCATATGTTAAAGAATCTGAAAATAATTTTATAGTTATCAACTAGAAATTTCCAAACTGAATTTTGAAGTCCAATAATATATGAACATACAGAGCTAGAAGCAGTAACAAAAGTAAATTCAAATGTCTCATGATAAGATATATATGCAGAAAATTACCCGAGAAAAAATATGAGCATGAGCCTCTGACATTGCAATATGATTTTTAAATGATTTAAGAAATTATTGATATACTAGGAATAAATCTCATTTGTAAATCACTTGCCTAGCATATACCAGGACCTAACACTCGGACCTAGTTTCCACTCATGGTATGGTAAAAATAAATAAATAAGTAGACAAAGTCCAAGGAGTTAGTCATTTCTCATTTTTTTCTTTCTTCTGCTTTTATTTGTTTGTTGATTTATTTTTGGATGGTTGAGAAAGATACAGTGACTCAACCATTATAGCATGCAGTCTGTTTCTAAGTTATATTATTAACTCTTGCACAGTTTCTGTGTAAAGTTGATGGAAATACTATTTTCATTTAAAATTATTATTTTGTATATATTTTTCTATTTGCATTTAACTGACTACATGATTTTTTCATTACTGTTAATATGATGTATTATGTTAGTTGATTTTTGAGGTATGAAACAGACTTGCATATTATAAAGAAACCACACAGATATAGTTGACTTGATTAGATTTGGTAATAATTTGTTTAGATTTACAAATTTAAATTTTTAAAGGATGTTGATCATTATTTTTAATTTTGTAATTATGCCTTCCTCTGGCCTGAGCACTAGACTGCTGAGCTTTCTTGGCCTCATAAGAACACTAAATATTATCTACACACACACACACACACACACACACATATATAAACATACTATAAGCAGTTAATTTAGTATTTGCTTCATATGTGCTCATAGTTGGTATTTGTGCCATGAAAGCTCTACCCTGTAGAATAAATTAACATAAATTACAAAAGAGCTTGGGACAAAGGGTCTTTTTTTCCAACTTTTTTTTTATATGAAGAAGCTATATATGCTAAAATGTGCCATGTGCCATGATGCACCTGAAAGCATCTCTTGTTTCATTTTGAATCTCTCCACTTGTCTTTAGCTTCAATTCTTGTTCAACTATGCTCATAAGTATTTAAGTAATTCAAGGAATTTTGGCTTCAAAACTGGTGATGGCTCACCTACCTCATCTTCCTTTCAGGTTGAAGGCACAAAATATGAATAACTGAAGAACTTTGCTGTCATCTATTTCAGAGCCTTGAGATGTGCTCTGAAATCACCAGCTCTTGGTGTATTCCTGCAATCATCTTAAATTCCCACACAAGTGAAGCTTCACAGACATATCACCCTATCATACAGCAACACCCCATCAATCAAAGCAATATAGCATGACTGAAAAATATGAAAACCTTAGTGTGAGCAATCATCTCATGAGAACTGGAATGTCCCCCTAAGTGGCAAAGTCATTTTCATGGTTAGATTGTGGGAAAGAGACTGAGTAATGACTAAACAGACTATAGCTTGACTATGGAAGATTACTCATACAAAGCTAACACCATTTGCCTTAATTTTTCTTTTATTTAAATCTAAAATTATTTAAGCACCACAATGAGTGACTCATGTGCTTGATGTTACTTTACAAAAATCTCTGCTGATTCACATCATTTGCTGCATTTCCACCATTAACTTTCCATTTGATTTCTGAAAAGAGTTATCTTTCCTAATTTGTTAGGGTCATTCCATGTTAGGCATCTGTCACTCTAGTTACAAATAGGCATTGTAGACTAGTATTTTTTCTGGAGGATTGGTGTATTTGTTGTTATAATGCTCAATTGGATCTTTTTTATTTTCTCTTGCTCAAAAGTTGTCTTTGTCTGAGATCAGTACAGCTACTAAACCTTCGTTTAAATAGTCTTACAATACAATCTTTTCTATTTTTTATTGTTAACATGTTTTATAGTCTTTAGAAGTTCTCTCTCAATATATACAATGTATATTGATCATATCTATATCTCATAATTCCAAATGCCCTGACATCATATTTTGCTGAATTCCATGTAATTCTTTTGAAATAGTTTATTTATTTATATAATATTTAAGCCACAGATTTCAGTTTTTGCTGCCCACATACTCCTGAATATGTGGTATACACTCAAGTGTTCTTGACATACCAGTAGATGCTGTCAACACATCTTCCATCTCAGACATTCTTTACAATGTTCCCTGAAATTTTGCATGTGGTAAAATGACAGGTAAAGGCTTAAAAATGAAGTATGCATAAAAATTATTTGGAAAACTATGATTTTGCAAAATAAACTTAAAAATTACTAAGAGGGTATAGTAGAACATATCTGATATGAAATCACAGGAGGAAAATAATGTAACCTGAAGGTTTTCTGCTAACAACTGTCCACTTTAAATGAAGTGAATTTCATATAGGTAATATAACTGGGGATTTTTATGTTTATAGGCTTTTGGGAATATGTGCATTTTCATTAGTATGTATGAATTCATATATAACTTGTTGATAAAACCAATAGATACTGGGTTTTTTCCCATAATATTTATTTTGGGGCAAGGGTTCTGAGATTTTTCTGCAGCTTTTATCTTTTACTTTTGTCTATCTTCTTAGGTTTTGAAATATCTATGTGATTTATTTTTATCCTCTCTTAACACAAATTTTATATTTTTTCATTGATGTCATTGTACTTGCAATATACACAGTTAATCTATGTTGCCTTTTAAAATTAAACTACTTCAAAGTACTCCTACCTTGAAACTATTTTCAAATTAATCTCTTGCCCTAATAGACAACTGTCATTTATTACATTTATTTATTGTACTGATATATATAAAAATTTCAGTAAATGTGTTCCAAAACTGCAATAGTTGTAGAAATCTACTTCAAGAAATTAAAGCAGAAAAATATGGATGTTCACCTAGTAATTTTTCAGCCACAAATAAGGCTGCATTTTCAGGTTCTAAAGGCAGGCATGTGTGGTTGGACCCTCAGGCACAAAGGGCCCTGCGTGACCCACGTGCATACATGCATGGTTACATCCATGTATGACACAGCTAAACCCTTGCATGCATGAGTCACCAGACATCTGCGTCATCAATGTGACACAGTCACGCCAAACCCCTGTGTGCATGTGCTAGGCAGCTTTTAAAAGCTGGACGGGACATCTCCCTCCCTCTTTCTGCACACCGATCCCCAGGCCTGTATGCACCCCCTCCAATAAACTCCTAAGCGAGTTTGTTGTGTGTTGTGTGTTCTGTGTTTCCTCCTCACTCACGCAAGGTAATGTCATTGGTGCTGCGAGACAAGGGAGACTCTCCTGCCCTGAGCCCTAATCCCAGGATTGGGATCCAGAACCAGGTATTTTCTCCACAACAACCACATGTTCCTTATGCCTGAGCATGATTTCTACAGTGTGATTTCTTCTCACATTGCCAGCTTCAATTGGTGAGTTCCCCCCATTCTGGTCAGGTTAACCATTTCTCTGAACCCAAGGAATTGACTGTTGAGCTCTGGCAATCCTCTGGTTTTGCTAGAAAAGTAGGAACTGTCCCCAATCTTGGTCTTCAAGGCTACGGTTGTGCCCTTCACTGACATTCATCTGGATTGCTTACCTTAGCTGAAATTGTGTTTGGAATGGCCCAAGGACAATCCACCCACGACTGGGGGCCCAGGATCCCTCAGATTCTTCTTCTTCTTCTTCCATTTTTTCTTTTCTTTTTTTCCCCTTACTGTGAAAGGCCACTCGGAGCAGCCTCTGGCTTCCAAGTCACCCCGACTGGATCCAGTCAGGCAATAGTACATCACCCAGGGATTAGGGGACTCCCCTCCACGGGTCCTGCAGTGTTCGCACCAATTTGCACCCTGCCTATAGGGGAAGACGTCTTGTTATAGGTCTTGTAGTGTCACCATTTTGGGGGTTTTCACAATTTCAGCTGTAGAGAGCAAGCCATTCATGTCTGTCCCCCCCTGGTGTAGACGCCTTTTAGAGGCCCTAAAACCACAGGCTTTAATGCCCTACTTCTTCAACTCTTTATCCTCACTCCACTGGTGTTCTGCCAGCTCAACTTTTATGGGAGCTTTCTTACTGTCTATGGGAGCTTTCTAACTATTGTCAGTGCACAGGCAAATGGAAAGAGTTTCCCCAAACTGTTCCTGCTGCCAACAAGATTGGTCCAATCCACGAAGTGGCTTTTTTTCTCAATTCCAGTTTTTGCTCCCCTCTGCAGCTTGTGGCATGGTGGCTCAACCATAGGGCAGATCACACCTCTAGGTCTCTCTTATTAAGCTTAAAATCCCTGCAGCTGAAAAATTGTAGCTTTTCTATACAGCATGTGACTGCTGCTATTTTGAGTCAAGTGACTTCATTACCATCTTAACTTAGTGGCTTTTTCATACAACATGTGACCGCTGCCATTTTGACTGGAGTCATGTGATTTTGCTGCCATCTTGGCTGAGAGCCAGGTCAGGTGACCAAGTTGCACCATCTTTACTGAGGTATTCTCTGCCTGGTTCCCCAGTGTAGCTTCACCACCATCTTGGCTGAAAGCCAGGACAGGTGACCAAGTTCTCCTATCTTTCCTGAAGTATAACCTGTGTTGTCCCCAAGTTTACTTATGTTTTTTTTTTCACTAAATTCCTCTTGTTGACTTTGTTGCATGTGTTTTGCACAGTGGCATGCCTTTGGTAGGGCCCATCAAGAGTATCCACTTTGCCCAATTCCTGTTCACTCTCTGTTTGTGTGTTCATACATGTAACTAAAATGCACCTATGCTTAATGTCATAATTTTTTATTGCATCTTAATTCAGAGTATAAAAACAATAATCTCATGTGTTAAACTGATATGGACTTTTAAGCCTCTTACAAAAGTAAAGACGCAAAACAATCTTACACCACTTTGATTAAAAAGGGGGCCATTTATAGATCAATGTCCCAAACCTCAGTCCTCTGGTGGCAAACAGAGTCTAGTAGTCAGAACAGGAGTCGGAAGCAAGAGAGTGAGTGGAGAGCTGCCGCCACTTTTTAAAATGAAAATTATGCCCCAGTGGGCTGGTATCTTAAAAGCCATTGGCTGAAGGAGAGAGAGCTCCCACAGCACCTCCCCCTTTTGTTTAAATAAGAAAGTTCTAAACCTACTACAAAATTATATACAGCCAAAATATAATATCCTATTCTTAACTAGCTTAAGTCTTACCTGTTAAGTTGAGAGCCAGTGCAGTCAAGCTCAGACCCAGCCCTCCAGGCAGATTCTATATTGTAGTTACACCTGACAAACAGCCCTCAACTGGTCAGAGATCTAGAGAATATGGCATTTAAATATTAGTTAGTAAAAACTTTTTATAACAAAAAGAGACAGGTTGGCTCCTAGCAGCAACACTCTATTTCCTCCAAAGAAGACAGAAATCAAATGGGCACAGAACAACCTCCATCTGCAATTTGCTTCAACTGCCGAGCACTGACCACTGGGTAAAACTTCCTTTAATATAAACTGAAGATCACCTGACATGGACAGAATCACTAGAATTGGTAGCCTAGCTGCTCACGTCAAGGTAGGTTTGCCTTCCTATGGATTTTTTAGCCCACAGGAACTTCTGGAACCTGGAAGGCCCTGCACTAAATAGCAGAAGGCAAATGCAACCTTCAGTGACCATGGAGGACCCTGAGGAGTAGTTCTGGGTGCCAAGCAAGTAAGTTCTCTGTCATTTTTAATCAATAACTCAAGTAAAATTTTATCCTTCTCAAAAGTCTCTGATGCAATTTGACAGCTGAGAAGTTTTGTCAGTTTAAAAGGACAGCCTCACCAAACAAATTTCAGTAAAATACAAATATAAGACTGCAAGTTATAAAGGTGTGAGGAAAAATATCAAACTTCTCTCTAATGCTGCCTTCCATGGTCTTAAAAATACTTTTCATTGTGCAAATATTTCTGTCACAGTCATTCTGACATAAATATGCTACTGTTTATACAATGTATATATCTAAAACTTGTTTTCATAAACCCAAAGAATTCATGTGAGTTCCAGAGAGCCAAATTGAAGGATCCACCTTAAACAGGTCACATACATCCCCCTCAATTCCCTGGTCCTATTTTTTCCTCTTAATTTAACTTTGTCCTCTGTTCTGCCAATACCTTAAGTAGGTGTAAGAGACACCAGACAGTTCCATGCCACAAACACCAGACAGGAGCAGAGAGACTAGTTATGCCAGGATATGGCCATCACCCAGCTTTCTTGGTTTTCCCTCAAAGACGATGGTCACAAATAAGCAGGAAGAAGTCTTGAGAATCCAACACCCCAATTTGTTTAACCTGTGGTGCCTAACCTCCCATCTTTTTATTGCAAAAAAATAGATGGGAATGTAATGATCTGTTTTGTCCCTTTAAGACAAGCCATGCCCACTTCCTCCCCTGTCTGCTGAGACAGGCTGATCTTCAGCTTCCTGCTTGACTTCTATTTTCTGCTGTCTCCCTCTCAAAGAGACAGCTTCTGCCTCTCCCTACTTCTCCCCTACCCCTTCCATCCTCTCTCTCTCTCTCTCTCTCTCTCTCTCTCTCTCCTCTTCTCCCCTTCTCCTGTCCCCCTCCATAACTCACTGAATAAATATTCAGCCTCACTCTGCATGGCTTGCCTATCCATGTCTGTGTAGCTTGCCACACCGTGTCTCCGTGCCTGGGACTGGCTGCTTTCAGGTCCTGTTGCCTCCTGCCACATGACCTGCTTCCATTGCTTGGGAAGCTGCAGTGTTTCTGCTGCCTGCCACCACCGGGGATCCTGCATTTTTAATAATCCATTTCATATCTATCCACCACTGAAAGAATAATATGCACAAAAAATGCCTAAAATAAAATCATATTTTAGACTAAATGTAACATACAGAGGAGAAGCTACTGTATACCACAAAAATATTAGGTAGTAAAACCAAAATAAATTTACATGTAATATTGTAATATTATATATATATAATGCTCAAACATTTTTGCTCAGGCAAAGTTGGCCAAATGAAAAGAAGAGCTATGGATATGAAGAAAGCAGTTGTACAAAAGTAGAAAGCAGTTATATTAAAATCATGAAAATATTAGTAATTTTAATACTCAACAGAATTTCCTGGCCTTGATATTTACAAGTGCTTTTCTGTTTTCTGTTACTCTTTTCTTCATGGTGAGACAGGCAATCTAGAATTTGTAGTACTTGGAGTAATCGTCTCTGCATATAGATTATGACCTATTAAGATCCTTTTCAGTTTGTCTCTGCTGCTGCAAAACTTTTCTTGTTTCCCTTAAGTGAATACCTTGGTAAGAACAGAATTTTCTATATTTTTAAAGTTAACATATAAAGCAATGAATTTCACTTTGACATTTTTATTTAAATATATTATACACACTTATTTACTCCATGACCCTTCCTTGCCTTTTCTCCCACTTTCTTTAGGGTCTCTTTTCATTCCCTAATTGTTAATCCCTTCTTTTTTGTTTTCAGTAATGCCTGTTTCCATCATACTCCATTTCAGAACTGAGTGGAATTTTTCCTTTAGTGTTTATCTTTAGGATCTGGTATGTCTCCGATAGTCATAATTTACTAAAGTTCAAGATCTTCCCTAATATTTACATCCACAGAGTTTCTCTTAGTTTCTTTTTCTTTTTTGCTACAATAAATCACACTGAGAAAAAAGCAGGTTAGAGAAGAAAGGGCTCATTCTGTTTAAAGTTTATGAGGGCCCTCCATCTTTTTGGAGGAATTCAAGAGTACTTTCACCTAGTTCACATTCTCAAATTTACAGTCTGTCACAAGCCCAGAGTCTGGTGACACCCACTATTAAAATGTATATTTTTCACCTCAATTAAACTTATCAATATAATCCCTCCTATGCTTAGGAGACCAAATAAAGCCTCACAGCTATTCCTGGAAACTTGTCTCCTAGTTGATTCCAGATTCTGTAAGGTTGACAATTAACACCATTACAGAGTTTTAAGTTCTCCAACTTGTCTATTCTGAGACTTCGTGAATTTGTCAGTTGTATCTTAGTGGAGGTTCTATTTGCTTGCTTGATTGTATATGCTTCTCTATCTCTAAAATTTTGCAGATTTTGTTTTTGTCTTTCATTTTTCTTCTTTTATTAGAAAAACAAAAAAGTATATTTTATTTCATTTTACATACCAATCCCAGTTTCTACTCCCTCTCTTCCTCCCATTCCCTCCATCCATTCTACACCGTGCCCCCTCATCCACTCCTCAGAGAGAGTAAGGCACATCACATTGGGGAAGGACCAAGGTCTTCCCTACTATATCTAGACTGAGCAAGGTATCCCTTCAAAGAGAATGCGTTCCAAAAAGCCAGTACGAGCAGTAGGGATATATCCTGGTGCCTCTGCCAGTGGCCCTGTAGTCAACTGTCACTAACACTCAAATGACCTAATTTGGTCCTATCCTGACTACTTCCCTGTTCAACCAGAGTTGGTGAGCTCCCATTAGCTCAGATAAACTGTTTCAGTGGGTATCACATCATGGTCTTGACCTCTTTGCTCATATTCACATTTCTGCCACTTTTCAACTATACTTTGGGAGCTTAGCTCAATGCTCCACTGTGGCACTCTTCCTCTGCTTCCATCAGTTGCTGGATGAAGGTTCTATGGTGACATTTAAGATAGTCATCAATCTGACTAGAGGGTAAGGCCAGTTCAGGCACTCTCTCCACTATTGCTTAGGAGAATCTTAGCTGGGGTCATCCTTGTGGATTCCTGGGACTTTCTCTAGTTCCAGGTTTCTTGCTAGTCCCACAATGGTTTCCTCAATCAATATATCTCTTTTTTTTATTCTCTGTCTCTGTTCTCCTGCTATCTTGACTATTCCATTTCCTCAAGTTCTCCTCACCCATGCCCTTCTCCCTTCCCCCTTGCTTTCTGCCCTCCTTTCTTCCCCCACCCCTATGCTCCCTGTTGTAAGAGGAGGGTTGTTAGTTTCCTGGCTGTCCAGCAGTTTAGATCTGAAATAATCACACAGAATCTATACTATTTAAAACACTGCTTGGCCCACTAGCTCCATCTTCTTATTGGCTAACACTTACATACTAATTTAACCCATCTCCATTAATCTGTGTATCGCCATGTGACTGTGGCTTACTGGATAAAGTTCTGGTGTCTGTCTTCAGTGGAGGCTGCATGACTTCTCTCTGACTCTGCATGACTTTCTCTCAACATTCAGTTTAGTTTTCCCTGACTACCCCTATTCCCTGTGTAGACCCAAGACAGTTTCTTTATAAACTAATGGTATTCACAGCATACAGAGGGGGATCCCACAATAGTTCTTAATTTTTTCAGAAGATCTTGTCTATTTTCCCTTCCCAGGGGGATCTGTATGTAAAGGAAAAATTAAAATGCTGCAGAATCTCCACCAGCAGCAGTGGGCCATGTAGTGGCAGACAGTGGGCAAGAGGTTCTGAGAGCAGCCAGTCACAGACAGAGACAGCTGCAGGTCCCTGAGTGGTGGCTGGTCCTGGGCAGGGAGACATGTGGCAGCAGGCAAGAGAATGAGACATGGATAGGCACACCATGCAGAGTGAGGTTGGACATTTATTTAGTGGGTTGTGAAGGAGGAAGTGAGAAGGGGAGAAAAGCAGAGAGGCAGAAAGAGAGAGAAAGAGAGGAGAGAGAGAGGAGAGAAAGAGAGAAGGGAGAGGCCAAAGCCCAAAACTGTCTCTTCGAGGAGATGAAAAAGAGGAAGAGACTCAGGGCTGTAAGCAGGAAGGAAGATTTACCTGCCTAAGTGGGTGGGAGAGACAATGGGCATGGCTTTTCTCTTAAAGAGACAAAACAGATCATTACACTATATATGTTTCCCTTAGGATTCTTCTTGTTACTTAGCTTCTCTGGATTCATGGATTGTAGGCTCATCATCCTTTGCTTTACAGCTAGTATTCACTTATGAGTGAGTACATACCATACTCATCTTTCTGGATCTGGGTTAACTCACTCAGGATGTTTTTTGTAGTTCCATCCATTTGTATGCAAATTTCAAGACGTCATTTCTGTTTTGTTTTTACCACTGAGTAGTACTCCATTGTGTAAATGTACTATATTTTCTTTATCCATTCTTTGGTTGAGGGGAATCTAGGCTGTTTTCAGGTTCTTGCTATTACAAATAATGCTGCTTTTCACCTAGTTGAACAAATTTTCTTATAGTATGATATTGAACATCCTTTGGGTATATGTCAAAGGTGATATTGCTAAGTCCTGAGGTAGGTTGATACCCAGTTTTCTGAGAAACTGCCATACTGATTTCCAGAGTGGTTATACAAGTTTGTATTCCCACCAGCAATGAAGGAGTATTCTCCTTACTCCATATCCTCTTCAGCATAAACTATCATTGCTATCACTGGTGTTTTTGATCTTAACCATTCTGACAGGTATAAGATGGTATCTCAGAGTCATTTTGACTTGCATTTCCCTGTTGCCTAAGGATGCTGAACCTTTCCTTAAATGTCTCTCCACCATTTGAGATTCTTCTGTTGAGAATTCTCTATTTATATCACTACCCTAGTTTTGTCTTAAGACCTCATTTCTCCCATGCATCTCTAAATAGTTGCTTATTTTTGCCTGTATCTTTTTCTTGTTCAGATGAGAAAGCAGACATCAAATTTCCACACCTATTACATAAAATCCTGGAGTTTCAGAGTACATTTTAATCAAGCTGCAGTAACTTTACTGGCCAGCTCATAGGACAGTAAAACTTTTTCATATTTTCCAAACTATCAGAATTTGTCATTTTTAGACATCATATTATCAATTGCAACCAGGTTCCCCTGAGAATGGGGAATCTGTTTGGGAAGCTTTTTGAATTAAATTTTATCATAGTTCTTGTTTTTGATAATTAGAAAAATTCCAACATAGCTGCTATTCCATTTAGTTTTGGAACTTTAGGGTAAACATTAACTGAGAGGAAAGGTCTGTAGGAGTCCGATAGGATGGAGAACACTAGGAGAAAAACTAACCAGTGTTCACATACGCTCAGAGAAACTGAACGGGCAAGTACTGGACCTGTGTGGGCTTTTACCATGTCCTCTGTGTTTATGTTATGGCTGGTAGCTTGGTGTTTTTGTGGGACTCCTAACAGTGGGAATGGGAGTGTCTCTGCCTCTTTTGCTTGCTCTTGAGCATCTCTTCCTCCTATTGGATTGCCTTGTTCAACTTTGATACTAGGGTGTTAGACTTGTTTTACTTTCTGTTCTAATTCATTTTTTAAATGCTTGTTTGTTGTCTTCTTTTAAGACTGTTCTTTTTTCACAAAGAAATGGAGGGGAGTGGTTCTGGAAGAGAGGAGAGGTAGCAGAAAGCAAGGAATAGTGGAGGAACTAAAAACTGTTTTGGGGATGCATTGTATGAAAGAAGAATCTGTTTTCAACAAAAAAAATTTAAAAAAGAAACAAGGAATAAAATTTTATTTTTAAAAAGCAACAAGCAAAATGAAACTAAGCAAACCAAATAAATAAATGAGCTATCAACAAGAAGCAAGTATTTATAAATTCAAGATAATATGCACAGATAAGATATGTGCAATACAGTTTCTCCTCTCAGGTTTCTTGCAATCTGGTAGGAACTATCTGAAAGTTTTACAAGAAAAAATGAAATAGTTTCTTAAATAGTTATTTTAAAACAAACAAAATTGATAATCCCAAGGTAAAGAAACCTTTCTATTTATTATCCAAATACATTATACAAAATATGTGAGATGTATAATTAATTATAATTATAATTAAGTTATAATTTCTCTGATGTTAAACCAACAGATGTGTTTAGTTTTAATTGTACCTTCTAAAGTTTTAATTTCAATAACAAGATAAATCTATCATTTGTTAAGAGCATACTTCTGTTTAAGCAGTATCTGACCCCAATATCTCATAAATTTCTTCTTTTAAGGGAAAGAGAACATTTCCAAACCTATTTAAACAACTCTTTGGATTTATTTGTCTTCAGTTGAAATGGAACAGTTGCATGAATACTGGAGTTTCTAGGTCAAGATTAGATCAAGTGTTTATTTTTATTGTGTTAAATTTGGTATGTTTATTAGGCAGTTGAATAAAGCTCAAAGGAGAATGAATACCATAGTAAATGAAGGACAGTAGCCCGACCCACTTAAAGGTAGCAAACAAGAACTTAAATTAGGGCCAATTTTAGATTTACTTAACTGTTTTTAGTTGCATCTTACTACTAAATAGGTGAAAATTATAATTATTCATTTCTGTGCTGTTCTAAATAATTATAATAAAATGGAAATGAAGAGGAAGAACTGAGTGTTAATTTATATATGCAATAATAATTGATCATAGAATTTAAGACCTGATAAAATAAAAGTAGGGGTATAAATAATTAACAAATATTGAAGTGTTGAGTTCTGTGTGTGCTATAAACCAGAAACTTTTATCATGGTTTCAAAGAAAATTTTTCAGAAACAGTGATGAGGGACAGGTTATGTATAATTGAGTTTATGGAAAAGTAATAGTGAAGAAGACTATGATTTAGTCAATAAAATAAGTATGTGTGGTAGGTTACACTATTAGTTCATTGAAGAATAATTTAGTTGCTTTGAAGCTATTGAAACATCAAATAAATGCATATTTGAAATAACTGGAAAGATTATAAGAATCTTGTTCAAAAACATTTCAGCAAATATAAAACTACATTTTTTTAGAACAACTCATGAAGAACTAGATATATGGCTCCATTAGAAAAAACCTTGGTATGTAAACATAATTTGCAAAGTTCATGGAGCCCAGCAGCAAATTTTAAGTTCGACTGGACAGATTATGCTTATAACTCAGATCCTTGTTTAGGGATATAGGCACATGGATCCTGGAAAATTAATGGAAGACCTGTCTTGCAAAACAAAGTCATCTAAGTTTGGTGAGAGATGCTGTCTCAAAAAAATAAGCTGATGATAAACAGAGGCAGATTCTTAAAGTTGACTTTTGACTTTGACAAGCAAGTGCAAACACACATACACACATGTTAGAAATTTGTGATAGTTAAGACAATTGAGTGAGAGTGACCTTCTCATCTATAGTTAAGAACATGAAATATATCAATGGAACATTTTAGGACAGATGAGAGTAGGTTATAGTCTAGAAATTGTAGCAAAGGGCATGGCATGGTAATAATTTCACCCTATTTATCAAACTGTATCAATGATTTTAAGAAAGAAAACATCATTTTTTAAGGTTGCAAGGTAAATTTTGTCCTTAAAGGAAATTATATTTAAACCAATACCAAACAGTAATGGAAGATTAAGGTATTTAAGTCTGAGTACCATGAACATTTCATGTTGGTTAATTCTTTCTTTTAGAGTCAAACAGCATTTCCATTATATAATGCTAAAAATATTGTGGCTTTTGCCAGGTAATTCCAATAACCATAACCCCTCCCCTATCTTGGGAACAAGAACTATCTATTGCACATTAGCAAATATGCCATTTCAGAACTTAGGCCTGGATGGTATCAACTGGGATAGATAACCCAAAAGATTTAAATGAGTTTTTGTTTTGCTTCTTTGTTTTTTTCATGCTTATGATTTTCTGGGAATTTATGTACTATAATCTGGATAATAAATTTTATATTTTGTATTATTTCTTCTTTTAAAAACTGTTAATAGACATTAAGTAAATAGAGTTCAACCTACAAATAACTATGTTGTTTAATATTAGAAATTAATTGTTTGCCCCATGGAAGGAAATAAAATTATCAAAACAAAACAACACACTCCATTAGACAGAGTACTTGATAAAAGTAACATATCAGGTAGACTCCAGAATAGTGCCTTAAATTTAATTTACTCTAGTGGTGGTTATATATTTGCATCTATCAAGATACATATACAAATGAATACTTTTAAATTTATTTCCAGTGATGATAAAGTCTAAATCCAGGAACGTGATAGTCAAGTACTCTACCACTGAATTGCATACCCTGTTTCTAGCTCTAATCATTTTTTACCTAGGATTTCTTTAATATTTCTGTAAATGATGTATCTCAAACTTGTTTAGATGTTCTCCTTATTTATTTTGTCTTTACTCAATGTAGAATAAGTAGAAGCAGATCACTTTTGTCTTAATTAATTCCAAACATAACTGCTTGTCATAGCATAAAGAATAAAATAAAACCTCTCTTGTCTGCTTTTATGCCAATACGAGGCTGTTTTGAGAACTGTAGTTCTGTAGTAGAGTTTGAAGTAAGGAATTGTGATGCCTCCAGAAGTTCCTTTATTGTACAGGATTCTTTTGGCTATCCTGGGTTTTTTGCTTTTCCATATGAAGTTGAATACTGTTCTTTTGAGGTCTGTGAAGAATTTTCATGGGATTTTGATGGGCATTGCATTGACTCTGTAGATTGATTTTGGTAAGATTTCCATTTTTACTATGTTAATTCTGCCTACCAAAGAGCATGGGAGATCTTTCCATTTTCTGGTGTCTTCTTCAATTTTTTACTTCAAAGATTTAATGTTCTTTTCATACAGGTCTTCTACTTGTTTGGTTAGAGGTTCTCCGAGATATTTTATGCTATTTGTGGCTATTTTGAAGAGTGATGCTTGTCATAGCCAGAACCTGGGAAAAACCTAAATGCCCTTCAACCAAAGAATGGAAAAGGAAAATGTGGTACAATCACACAATGAAGTGCTACACAGCAGAGAAAAATAATGACATCTTGAAATTTGCAGGCAAATGGATAGATCTAGAAAACATCATATTGAGTGAAGTAACCCAGACCCAGAAGACAAATTTTATATGTATTCACTCATAAGTGGCTTTTAGATATAAAGCAAAGAAAACCAGCCTACAATTCATAATTCCAGAGAACCTAAACAACGAGGACCCTACAAGAGACAAACATGTATCTAATCTACATGGGAAGTAGAAAAAGACAATATCTACTGAGTAAACTTGGAACACGGGGACCATGGGAGATTATTGAAGGATAGAGGAAGGTGAGAGAGAGGAGTAAAGAAAATTGTGTAGCTCAATAAAATTAAGAATAAAATAAAACCTCTCAAAATAATCTGCAGACACTTCAAAAGTGTCTGCAGGTGCTATATTATGTGGATTACTATGATCTATCTGAAATTACTATCATTTTTAGTACATAACCTCCTACCATAATCTTTGTTTTCTTTCCTCTCTTAAGTGGATAATTACAACTAACTGAGTATTAGTACGTTATCTTCTTTCTTTGTAAAGGTTTTTCCTCACATATTCTATTATCAGTAGCATCCTTTGTGCTCTTCTGCAGACAATGTAAATTGGAAACCTTATATCTTAAGAAAGGAAACCTGTTTTAGCTTAATTACCTTAATTCATTACTATCTAAAGGTAATATATATATATACATGTATGTGTTTACAAATTATGTATGCAATATGAAGGAAAAGCAGACGAAAGAAGTCAGCAAAGTTTGTAAAGCTTCTATTCTCTCTTTTCTCTTGAATTTATTGTGACTTAAATTTGTTGAAATTTTCACTTTTAATCCTGTAATTAAACTAAACACAGAATAAACTCAGAATTGTATCTTTGGGGAAAGTTCTACATGTACTTTTATAAAACAATTTAAGTCAAGAGCGGAAAAAAGACTCAAAATCTAATCTACTTTGAAATCAGTCTGTTTACCTGTTGTCTAAGGAGGATCAAGGAAATTAAATTGCCTCTCAACAGCCATAAAACTAATTAGAGGTGATAGAAAAATGTAATCTATCCTTTTATGATGGCACTTTAAAGATGACTTCTGTTATTCTCAAATTTGGCTAACATAGCTATGCCTGGTTTGGCACTATGTGAATAACATGAAAATTGGGCATTATTTCTTAAGCGCCTTTTAATTTATTACTTAATCTAACGATATTGGAGTGGCTTTTATACAATGCTGATTTTATTTCCTTGTTTACAACCAATAGTTGTGGCATGAATAGCAATTAAATTTAATCTATTCACTGCTCTCATCTCATTAAGTGAGATCTCCAGCCCCAAATCAAATAAATTATTGTTGCAATAGATTGGGTTGGTTCAGCTTTAATAAATACAGGTTAAGCATTCTAACTCCCAACTATTCAAGAAACAGAGATAATAAATTTCCTTGATTTCAAACTTTATTTCCTGAGGTAGCCACTGTTTTGAGTGCAATTGCTATAATATTGTGAGAGCAAGTATATCACTAATACGCATTACTAAGAATGTTTATGACTAGTAACTTAATAATCTACAGTTTTGCTGAAAACATAAGCTATTTGTAACATCTTTTTTTCTATGTATCCAATTATTAAGATTATCCATGGTTATTGTACTGTGTTTTCCACCAGTAAATGATATATTTATACTTACTATGCCTCATTTTGACTTTTTTTATATTTTAATAAAGTTTTTTTGGAACAGTGACATAAAGAAAATTTATATTTGAAAAAGTGTTCTAAATTTTACAAATTTCAATCAGCAGTTAGTTCTCAATAATTTTCAATAAAAAGAACTTATAAAAATTGAATCCTTTAACAAAGTATCAATGTAGAAGGAGGGCCTGCCTGATTGTCCCAGCCACCCAGCTACCTTAGGCCCGAAATAACCACACAGAAACTGTATTCATTAAATTACTTCTTGGCCCCTTACCTCTAGTTTCATATTGGCTACCTACTACATCTTAATTTAACCTATTTCTATTAATTTTTCTATCACCATGAGGTTGTGGCCTACCAGTAAAGTTCCAGCATGTCTCTCTCCTGCAGAGGATCCATGGTGTCCCCTAACTCAGTCCCTTCCCAGCTTTCAGTTCTGTCTTCACCGCCTACCTAAGTTCTGTCCTATAAAGAGGCCAAGGCAGTTTCTTTATTCATTAATGGTAATCAGAGCACACAGAGGGCATTCCCACATCATATCAAAATAAATTTTCAGGTTCATTTATAATTTGAGTGATTTTGAGAGAATGAACTAATAACCATTTTTAGATTCTATTAAGGATTTTACCATAGGCAATATTTTTAAGTATTCATTTTTACTTTAAATGAAATAGGAATTGTAAAAATTCATCAAACATTGAAAACGGTTGTTGCTTGTTTGTAGGACCTTGATTCCATTCAGAACACCCACATGGTGGTTCACAGTCATCAATAACTCCAGTTTCAGGGACTTTGGTTCCCTCTTCTGAACTCCATGTGATACAAATAGTCATGTGTTGCACAAATATATATATATATATATATAATAAATTTAATTTAAAATAAAAAGTAGATTACTTTAATGAATCTAAAAATATATACAGCCAGAAAAGTAACATGACATTAGTAAAGATTCACTCCAATTTTTACAAGATGTATTCTTTTATGCATAAGAATATTTTCCTACACACAAACACACATATATATGCGTATATATATATATACAATATATGTGCCTGATATGCAAAAAACAATCAAGTAAGAATATTTTCCTACACACACACACACACACACACACACACACACACACACACACACACATATATATATATATATATATATATATATATATATATATATATATGTGCCTGAAATGCAAAAGAACAGTCAAATATCCAAGAATTGTAATCCAAGAAATGATTGCAATTCACCATATGTGTGCTAGAAACTCAATATACGTCCTTTGCAAGAACCTCAAAAACGTTTAACTATTAAGATATTACTCCTACCCCAATCTAATTATTTTTCAGCTTCTATAACACTGCGTATGGTTTTAGATAAAGGCACTTAATATCACAAAAGAACCAAATAATAGTCAATCATTACATAAAATGTTTCCTCCTTGGAAAATTAAACTGAATATTTGATAGCTATGTGTGTCAATAAATTGCACAAATCATGCAACTTATCACATTAACCAATTAGATTGTTAATAAAACTTCAATCATAGTTTTCCATTTTAATTTCAGATATAATTAAAATAACTTTAAGAGTTGTAGCCTGCTGAGGTGAATGAGCATTAAGGTTTTTGATGTCAAACCTGAGAACTGGAATTTAAGAACTGAAAACACTCAAATTATCTTCTGGCCTCCATGGGCATGCCTTATCCCCACAGAATATGACGAAATAATTTAGATACTTAAAAGTACAATAGATAGATAGATAGATACCAAACTAATTGACATATCAGTCATGTCAAACACCTATTAATGCCTTTTTGTGGTACTGGCCTTTTGCATGCTAAGCAATCATACTACCTCAATTCTGTATCCCAAACCCATCAGTTCCTTGATCTAATCATATATACTTTGTGTTGAATATTATTCCATGATTCACACATCTTAGCCTCCACTATATTACTTTTTAAAATACATACTAGTAGATTAAATAACTGACAGCATTATGATATTTGGCTTTGTATGCTTGCTATATTTTAATCAATATATTATGAATAAACATCCATGTTATAGCTAGTGACAGGTTTCTCATTGTTTAATGTGTTCTCTAGTTTTTCTATCAACTTGACACAAGCTAGGATCATCTGGGTAAAAGGAACCTTATATGAGATAATGCCTCCATTGGATTGGTATGTAAACAAGTATAAGAGAAAATTTCTTAATTGATGATTGATGTCAGAAAGCCTAACTCACTGTGGGTTGTGCTACTCCAGTTCTGTTTTGCTGGGTGCTATAAGAATGTCGGCTCAGAAACCATGAGGATAAAGCTAGTAATCAGCACTTTTTATAACCTCTGCATCTCTTTCTGCCTGCAGCTCCCTACCTTGAGTTTCTGCCCTGACTTTTCTGGATGATGGTCTACAAGCTATAAGGTGAAATAAACTTATTCTTCCCTACATTTATTTTGATCATGGAGCTTTTTTTCACAGCAATCAAAACCTGATTAAGATATTTAAATATGATTGTATTATATATGAAAAAAATATAATGCTATACTTTGTACATCTTTTGTCAATTAAATTATTTTTATTTCTTGTGTATTAGTAATACTATATATTGTGGTGTTGTGGGAGTCCGCTTGTTTGTTCCTGGCTGCCCAGAATTGGCATAATCACACAGAAACTGCAGTATTTGGAATACTGTTTGGCAATAGCTTAAATGTATTTCTGGCTAACTCCTATTACCTAAACTAAGCCATCTCCATTAATTTATGCATTAAAACAAGATTGTGGTCTATCAGCAAAGTTTCATCATTTCTGTCTCTGGTGGCAGCTCCATGACTTCTCTTTGACTCCTCCATCTTTCTCCAAGCATTCAGTTTTGTTTTTCCCCCCTAGCTCAGTTCCGCCTTTCTATAAGTCCAAAGTAGCTTCTTTACTAACCAATGGTATTCACAGCATGCAGAGGGGAATCCCACATCATTGTGGTTTTAATTTTCATTTATTTAAATATCATTTTCCTAGAGGTGTTGGATTTTTTTGTACCTGAACCTTTTATTTGTATATGTTCTTTACAAAAAATATTCATATCATAACTGAGATTAAAATTTATGTAACTTGATTAATTTCAGTTTAGAGAAATATATTTTCTAAATATGAAATCCAAGAATCAAGTGTCTAACATCATTATATTTTTGAGAGAATTTATGTATCAATTAATACAACATTATTTAGTATATGAATATAATATAATCCAATATAAACTACTAAAATCTTATTGAGATTGGTGATATTTATAAATGTCAATTATTAAGACTTTTTCTAGATATACTTCTAAATTTGTGACTTTTGTAGTAGAAGTGCTTGCCAATTATTGAAATGCATTGGAAAATATGAACATAAAGGATTCTACCTGCAAATATATCATCTAAATACAGTTACTGTTGTGATTTTGTTTTTGTTATTTTCTTTCACTATTTCATCCATAAATGTATGTAGGTTTTCCTAATCATTCTTCAAATATGTGAAATTTCATGATTTGCTTACCACATCAACTATTACAATTCAGGTGTTGAAGACTTAGTACTTGCAATTTAGGTGCTGAAGACAATAAAAGCTCAGATCATGAGCAGGAATCAATCTTCAAGTTCAAGAGTAGTCTATATAAAATAAGTCAAATTATCACTAAGGATGAACTATATATGCTTCTTTAAATCATCTTAGAGTTGAAGGCATGGATTACTTGGTACAGGGCATGCTATGTAAACAGAGCAAACTAAGCTCAGATCCTCAGCATACACATAAAATCCATACATGGCTGCTCCACCCTGTAACTCAGAAGATGGAGATCCTGTTAGCCCCTATGCTGGGTACCAGAAACAGGCCAATCCTGAGGATTTGTGGGCAAGTCATTCTAATAAAAATGAAATCACATACTTTAGGTGAAGTGAAAGATTTTCTCAAAAAAAAAAAACAGTGAAGTAATTGAGGAAGATAACTAACATAGATGAACACAAACATGCATGCATCCTTATAGCACACACACACACACACACACACACGGAGAAAATAACAAATCTTACAATAACAGTATACACATCTTATAGAGCAAGGATTTATAGTTAAAATATCCAAATAAATATAAGATTCCAGGGAAATCAAGATAAGAAAAACAGATATATTTCTGTAGGCTTGGAAGAGAAAAGAAAAATTGGAGAAAGTCCTTAAAAAAAGAAGAGAGTGATAAAAATATAGTAAGCCACATAAAGATAAAAATCCACAGTCTGGATTATGTATATCATTGTGTTGCCTTTAGATTTTTTGACTGTTAATGAGCAAATAATAACTTTTGGGAGACATTTGATTATGAATATTGCTAGATTAAACAAACCTATATATTTCAAAAATAACTTAATTTCAAAATGTAGGTGAAAAGATATGTTACTTTAAAAAAGAGTGTTTCTGTTTTTATTTCCATTGGAAATGAGAAGGTATGGATTCCGTCTGGTTTAAGAAAAATCAGGTTTGATCAAGTAAGACTCCCTGAAAAACCTTACTCTAAACATGAAGCAATACTTAAAAAAGAACTGAAAGATAGATGATGTATGTTTTATCAGCTCAAAGATAAAACAAAAGAGATCATCTTTGGCTGATTTGGGCACAATGCACAATCTATATTTGTACTAATACAGAAATGTATGTTACCTTACCGAGTTTATGTATTTTCAGAGTAAGGGGACTAGGCACCAAGGAAAACAATGGCACAGGTGATCCAATAACTAGAACAGTCACCAAACTGCTGGCTGAGATAATCTAGCCTCACAAAATGCTACAGCTAAAAATTAACAATTAACCTAATTTTTCTCCGAGTCCAAGGACTATCAAAACCCCCAATAAACAGGAAGTAATCTAGAAAACTATGCCCACATTCCCTAAAGAAAGATCATGGACATTTATTTTCATTTAAGGGTGGTTAGTTACAAATTGCTAATGGTCATAATTTAAGAAAAGCTAAACAAAAGTAAAGTAGTGAAATCCATAGATCTCTTTCTAAAATAAAAAAGGAAATTTAATATAGAAAAGAGTAGATTTCTGAATCTACTTAATCCAAAAAACAGCTATTAATCTTACATATTTTTCATTAGTATGGATTTTGGGTATTGACACAAATCTAAAGTTAATTTTGTTATACTCTGTATATATTTCTACTCTTATTTAGGTTATTATGTTCATACAATTCATTTAAAAATGCAATATATAAATAAGAAATGCAGATTTATAGTCATCTGTAATAGCAAATTTATAACCATGTTACTTCGGTTTTCAAGGGCATACACATAGTTTTCATGATTATCTTATTCTACCTACAAATCTTCAAACACTTCAAAGACCTGCAAAATGTGGCATTTAAAATGTTTTAAGAGCTTAGACTTTTCTCAGAAGTGAGACATTTTGCCTCTCCTTGCAGCACCAGTTATTTCAAAGAGGATGATGGGCATTGAATAAAGTCTAATTAGAGTGTTTTTTTTTAACGGCAAAAGCTAGCCACATGGGCAAAGAAAATGCTCTTGCCTCAATTGCCTCAAGTGGACCAGTGGGACACAAGGAAGATGACTGCCAAACTTAGACAAGACAAGGTATGACAGTCCTTCAAAATTATCTGCTTCACAGGAAAGACTGTCAGATATGCTAGGCCTGTCAGAGTTGGATGCCCCAACATTATCAGAGGAACTTTGGTTGACATTCCAGGCAGCCTGATGTCTCTGTCATTAGGTAACATTTCACCATTCTGGGGTCTTTGATGGAATTGAAGACTAGATAGTTGTAGTTTTCTTTAGTTATAATGAAAGATAAATTATGTACAAAACATTAGGCTCACAAACATAAGATAGAAAATAGATTTTTCTAATTTTGCCAGATACAAATAGATGTATTTTGTAACTAGAATTCTTAATTGACAACTGTTTTGTTGTATAGAATCTTTTTATGTTAAAGCTAAAACCTTCTTTTTAATTAGACTAAAAAAGGGGAAATGCTGTAGAATAATTCCATTGTACACTGTAAAACTTTGTTATTCGAATTGGTTTAATAAAATGCTGATTGGCCAGTAGTCAGGCAGGAATTATAGACGGGGTGACCAAACTAAGGGTGATAGAAAGAAGTAGGGCAGAGTCAGGAGACGCTGTCCAGACTTGGAGAGAGCAAAATGGGCATGCCATTCAGAGACAAAGTACCACCATGTGGGAGAGCATAAATAAGGAATATGAGTTAGCTTTAAAATGTTAAGAACTTGTCTGTAATGTTTTTATTCTCCAACTTTGGGAAATATTAATATTTAAGTCTACTTTTTGGAAATTTTATTTTTATGGATTGACACATGCATGCATGCATACACTGAGTTTTATTCATTTCCCTTTTGTCTCTTACTGAAAACTTTCTTCTTCCCAATAAGCATATTTTGATGTTTCTTTCTTTTGAAACTTATGCATTTATTTAATTTGTTCTTTGTATCCACATGTATATAATATATTCTGATTACTCTCTTTCCTCACCATTTCTTACCTCTCTGCTAACAACACGAATATCTTTCCTCTATGGAAGGTCCCTTCCCATATTTGTTTATTGTTTTTGTTGCTGTGACAAAGAAGTTGAAGCTGTCATCTGTAAATTTGTCTTTTTTTATCTTCTTGATCCACTGAATTTACTTTTGCTTGTTTACATTAGCATAATTGATAGTTACTGAAATATGAGCAACTTAGTTGTGAACAAAATAATGCCTCTCTACAGTGTTTAGTAACTAAGGAGTGTTTCTCAGTAAGATTGTCAGGCCACCAAAATCTCCTGTGCTATGTATGATGAGGCGGTCAAGGACATAATTTTGAGCAGGACTTGTGCAAGTAATAAGAATTATAATGAATTTATGAGTATTTTGTCATGTATTTTCCAGAAGACATTCTTGTTATAGCATTTCTAGCCAACCTTGGCTATTAAGTTATTTCTAGTCCTTTTTCTGTAACAAACCTTGAGTATTTGACAGGTTGATATAGGTATCTTGCTTAGGGATGAACACTCCACAGTGAAATATTCTCCACATTTTAGCTTATTATGACTTTGTACATTAAGCTCTGTGTACTGCAAAGAATTCTTCTTTGATGAAGATTGAGATGGATATGGATCTAAGGACATAAGCAATACACATTTAGAAGGTAATTTCACTCTTTGTCCACTTACCCAAACATTAATAGCAAATTCTCCCCTAGTGTATATGAAATCCTCAGGCATTAATACCTTCTGCTTTAGCAGATTGCTTAGTAGCTTTGGGTATTGTGAAACCTAGACAGGCAGGAGTAAACTTCTAGCTTAGTTCCAATGTGATTTGTAAATGTCATATAACCCAAACTGTGTGGTGTCATCATCAGCTAAGTCTTGTAATGTAATGTAATCTTTCTGGATAAACTCAAAGACAACAAAGAACCTTAATTACAAATGAAAATTATTGTATTTGTCTATATTATAGTCATTATAAGAATTCATAAATGTGAGTTGACAACTATAACATATACGTATTATAATTCTTTTAAATCTAAGAAACTTTTTACTGCAGGAAATTAATGTTAGAATGGATATGTATAAATAGAGAAAATAAAAACTGGAAAATGGTTAATAACAAACTACCCAAAATGAAGCATTCACATATGATGAATACTGAACAGTAAGAAAAAGACATAGAGATAAGGTAATAAAAGTTTAGCATTTGTGCTATAGAGGTAAAGTTCATTTCCCTCAAACCATAACATAGAGAGGTAGAACAGGAAAACAGTTGATAAATTTCAAGTATTGATTAATTGTATTAATTTGATACATCAAATAAAATAATTTGATGAATTAATTGCTCATCAAATATAATGAAAGTCAAAAGATAAATTAAAGGTGATGTTATGACAAACTCATTAAAATTGAAACAAACAGATATAAAGGGGATGGTAATGATAAACAGCAACATCTCTAAATTAGTAATATGCAAAGTAAAATGTTTTATTATTTATCTAAAGACATTAAGATATTTTTTTTTTGTTTTTCGAGACAGGGTTTCTCTGTAGCTTTGGAGCCTGTCCTGGAACTAGCTCTCATAGACCAGGCTGGTCTCGAACTCACAGAGATCTGCCTGCCTCTGCCTCCCGAGTGGTGGGATTAAAGGTGTGCGCCACCACCGCCCGGAGACATTAAGATATTTATAAAAACTCAATAAATATTTCAAAATTGTTAGAATACAAAGAGATAACATGACATGTATATAAGCTTCCTTCTAAATATCTTTATACTCACATACTCAAGGAATTACTAGCCTCAAACAAAGAAGCCTCTTTTAATAGTGAGTGATAGTTGAAACAGAGATTTGTAAGTTTTAAAAGTGAAAGAATACATTATTGCTTGAATATTTGGTCCCTGATAAGACATCTATGTTACTTTATAAAAACCCTAGGGAATATTATAGAAGAAGGGGTTGAATGATTGTATGAAGTAAAGTATGTGGAGGAGTATGGTGGGAAGCTATCATATGGATATTGCAATGTTGGAATGGACATTGTCTTCATGGACATGCAGCTGTTGTGGTCACCTACATGATATCTTAAAGAATGAATATGAGAAAAAGAAATCAAGAATAAAAAGAAAAAAGTAAGGAAATGAGGGACATGAGGGTATGGTGATGGCTAGCCAAAAAGAGATCAATGACAGCAGAAGGCATATGAGAGAGGAGGTAAATGTGATCAAAATTATTGAGAAATAAATGTGACCCTGTTAAAAATTATTTTAAAAGACAGAATTTGAGTCCTAAAACTCTTAATAAAAGAGTAAAAAAATTACAAAGTAAGGAATCAAAGTGTAGTAATCAAAAGTAACAAATAAGGAGCATCAAGACATATAAGATGAATGTGTCAGATGGAAAATGTATAAGCGGAACTATAGAAACCAAAGTAAATCAACAACTACATTAAACATAAAAATGACAACCATAATATAGAAAAGGCAAATATTGTCAGATTCACTTTGACATTATATGCTGTCATTTGAAAACATACAGAATAGAATTGAATACTAATGATTAAAAAACAAGAACACAATAATTCATTCAAATCTAGTGCTCTTATTATAACATTTGGTAATTTACATATTAGCCCACGACCCCTTGGGGCATTTTAAGACCCCGTGGGGTCTTTTGGGACTCCTCTAGCCAGGTGGGGCTGTACTTCCCCCCAGGGTGAGACTTTGTCTTTCCCGGAGTCTCTTCTCCCCTCCTTAAGCCAGTTTTTT
>JAQHUG010000060.1:3949451-3962708 GCA_028555095.1 Dicrostonyx torquatus | reverse complement strand
CTGGCTTTCCTGCATCTACAGAGGAGCCCTTTCCGGTACTGTAACCTGTGCCCTTTATTGTGTGTCTCAAATAAACTTCCACACAGTTTAATATGCTTATAAAATTTCTGAGCACCAAAAAGTTAAAAAGATTGAAGGTTTCTATGAAATTATTAAGGAAATACAAAAAAAGAAAAATTTATGGAAGCACAAAGGGATATAGAAAATATAACATCATAGGATAAAACTTTAACAATTGTTCTCAATAACATTAAGTTACTTAGAGGATAAGGACATAAAATAAGTAAGATTTGAACAACTATTAAAATTCAATATACAAATACAACAAATATTTTACTAGAAAGAGGAAGAGTGATAGAACTATATAAAAAGAACTCTTAGCCAGACTGTGGTGGCACATGCCTTTAATCCCAGCATTGGGGAGGCATTGGCAGGTGGATTTCTGTGAGTTGGAAGTCAGCCTGATCTACAAGAGCTAGTTCCAGGACAGGCTTGAAAACTACAGCAAAAAACCTGTCTTGAAAAACCAAAAAAAAGGGGGCCCAACATACATATACAAGGAATATACACTGTAAGTGTGGTGTATATACTAGTTTCAAGAGAAGAGAAATACACAGGATTGATAGTTTTTCTGTGGCAGGGTGTTGCTTAGCATTCCTTAAAGCCCAGCTTTAAAGTTCATCACTGGAAGGAAATAAAAATTATATTTATAACCCTGACTTCTTTACAATAAGACAATAAGATAAGCTATGAATATTTCAATACTTCTTTCTTATCATTACATTTAGTATTTGAGACCATAATATGATTTCATCATTTTTCTCCTTCCTATTTTTCTCTTTAAAACCCATAATGGAATCCTCCTGCTCTCTTGCAAATTGATGATTATTTTCATAAATTGTTGCCACACACTTGAAAACGTACATACATACATAAATATCTTCCTAAATACCTGAATAGAACTTGCTCAGTCTGTATAATGCTTCTCATATGTGTGTGTGTGTGTGTGTGTGTGTTTTCAGGGTTAACACATCTCAAAGTTCACTATAATGGAAACGACTTTCTTACTTACCACAGTTCAAATGTGCTAGATATAATTAAGTCAATATACCTCTACTATTCTCAATGTATTTAAATATTAATGTGGACAGCAGTAAATAATGTTGTTTCCTAAGATTAGAATTTGAAATTGTAAAATTATTTGAACTTAATATTTAAAAGAGTAGATATCAGTCTGTGAGTTTACAATTAGAGCTGTCTAAAATATATGTGTAGTCTGAAATGTATACATTAGAAAAATTAGGAACATATTCCATAGCAAACATTAATTAATTGTTAATCAAAATTCATCCTTGTAGTAATTTCATCCTTAACAATACTTTAAAGAACTGCAGATCTTTTATTATTGTTGTTGTTTATAATATGGCATGGGCATTTGGTAGGATCATTAATAATGTCTTTTTGGAGCTAATGGGATTACTTTCCCTAGCTCTTTCTTTTATTTATTGTTGTTATTCTGGAGAAAAAAAAAACAATAGCATAAATAGTCACAACAAAGGCTTTAGTCTTATGTAATTTTCTTTTTACGTCTGAATTTTTAATTGGATAGTAAATCCAAACTGTTTAAATAAAGGGTAGAACTAGGAGGGAAATAGGGAGGAGAACCATAATCAGATATATTTCATTAAAACATCCTATTTTCTATAAAAGAATAAAAAGAAAGTTGTGTTTTATACAGCAAAGGTAATTTTGTGAACAGAAACACAAAAGGTGGAAATTTTCTGAGGGAACATAAGTGGGTAATTCCTATGAGTTGATGACTCAGTTCAAAATAACTTCCCTGAACTAAAGAAAGATTTTTCTCAATGATGTCAATATTTTCCAACAGACTTGGTAAAGGGGGAGGAGTATAAGACTAAGGCCAGGTGGGAGAAAAGCTCTGAAATGATTGGAGTATCTAGAGGTGTTAATTCTGTAACCAGAACAGGGACTAGAGCATGCAGTGAATAGCATAGTGTAAATTACACCACAGGGAAGAAAAGTAGAGACTGGAAATTAGATCCCTATTTCAGCTGTCATGCAGACTGACACTTTGGAACACATGAAGGCAGAACAACGCAAATAGAAGCCAATGGATGAGAAAAGTCTCTGATATTTGTGTATACAGTAATTAACCACTATAATGGGTTTCAAGATAATTATATTACAATTATTCACTTTTCAGAAATCATCATATTTCTATTTAAAAATCATCAGATGCTTTGGAAAAATGGCAAAATACACATTTGCCTATTTGATTGTGACAAATTATTTTTTATTTCCTTTAATATGGAAAAATATTTCTTCGAATTATTTTATAAAATCAAAGATGTTTGTGTTTTTCAAAATGCCACATAAATCTCAGCAATATCTGTTGGTTTTAATAAACTTCATATTTAAACTCTTAAAACAAAATGTCAATCCTTAAAGATACAGGAACAATTTGCTGTTCAAATTTCCATGAATAAAAATTTAACTTAGAGTATTTTTTAGCACACAAAAAAACCTGTAGCTGGTCTTAGTGACTAAATTCCAGCATTCTTGAAGCAGAGTCTGGTTTTTCTCTGAGTTTGAGGGCAGCCTGGTCTACAGAAAGAGATCCAGGACATACAGAGCTACATAGGGAAACCCTGCCTGGAAAAAAAACAAAAAGAAAAAAAAATAAAAATTACTTATGAATAAACCAAGTACAACCCTACATTTCTAATTAAATTTGTCCAATTCTGTTGTTAGTTTTTGCTTTATATTATGTTTTTTGCTTTTATTTATGTATTATTTATTTTACTTTTTTAAATTGAAAACAGATTCTTCTCTTGTCCAATATATTCCAAACACAGCTTCCCCTTCCTTCACTCTTCCCATCTCTGCCCACTGTTTTCCCTCTCTTCCAGATCAATTCTCACCCATTTATCTTAAGAAAGGAACAGGCTTCCAAGGGACAACCAATCATGACAAAAAAAAAGATACAATAAGACAATGCAAAAACTTTTACATTGAGGCTGGACAAAACAAAGTAATAGGAGGAAAATAGTCTCAAGAGCAGGCAAAAGTGTTGTTGACACTCATGCTTCCACTGTTAGAATTCCCAAAAGAATACCAAGTTAACAGGCATAACATATACATAGAGGACATGGTGCAGACAGCTGCAGATCCCATGCTTGCTGCTTCATGCTCTGTAAGCTAAAAATGTGCCTGCTTAATGAATTCAGTGGTCCGTGTTGTCTTGCTGTCCACTAACCTTCTGATTCCTACAATTTTATATTATTATTTTTATTTTATATTTTACTATCTCTTAGAACCTGCTTGTTTTCTTTTTTATTATATTTTATCATTTAAAAAACTTTTTCAATTTAAATATATTTGATCATAGTCTTCCTATTGAGGAATATTGGTTTAAGATTTGTTGCTTTCTTTTATGTTGCAATGTTTAACTCTGTAAAGCTGTGTTACTTTGCCTGTCAAAACAGCTGATTGATCTAATAAAGATGTGATTCGTCAATAACTAAGCAAGAGAATAAATAGGAGATAAAATCTATAAGACAGAGGAGTGAGAAAAGGAGGAGAGAAGGACACCAAGTGCCACCCACCCAGTCACACAGCCATGCAACAGGATAAGTAAGAAAGAATTATATGCAGAATAAAGAAAACTAAAAAGCCCACAGTCAAAATGTAGTTCAACAGAAATGTGATAATTTAAATTTGAAATGCTGACTAGAAACTATACAAGCTAAGGCAAGAAGCCAAGGCCTTCATAAGTAAGAATAAGTCAGCCCAGTTGAAGAGCAGAAGAAGGGAGAAGATGAGCAAGGAAGTCAGGACCGGGAGGGGTTGGTCCACCAACAGAGACAGTGTGCCTGATCTAATGGGAGCTCACCAAAGCCAACTGGACCGGCTCTGAATGGGTATATGACCAAATCTGACTCTCTGAATGTGACTGACAATGGGGGCTGACTGAGAAGCCATTGATAATGGCACTGGGATTTGTTTCTACTACATGTACTGGCTTTTTTGGATTGTAGTCTGTTTGGATGAACAGCTTCCTAGGCCTGGATGTAGGGGGGAGGGCTTGGACTTCCCACAGGGCAGGGTACCCTGCCCTCTCTTAGGACTGGAGGGAAGAGAGGAGGGTGAGTGGAAGAGCAGGTGAGAAATGGGAGGAGAGGAGGAAGTAGAAATTTTGAATGGTGTTATTTATAAAGCAATAAAAAAGTAAAAAAGAAGAATAAGTTTCATTGTATTTATTTGGGACTGGGTGGCAAGCCCCTGAAAGACTATAGAACATTAGAAACACCAACAACATTTTCCTCTCCAAGTCCTTCCAGACAGATCCTCTCCCCATTCCTACTAACCCAACTTTAAATTATTTCTAAAAAAATAATAATAAACAACAAAACTCCTCAACACCAAGAAAACAAAGTAGAACATCCCCTTTGTTTTCTAATTAGTTGAAATGAGAGTGTATTTAGATGGCAGAGAAGGTAAGAAGTGGAAGTTAGAGAACTTGGAGGAGAAGAGGGAGGAGAACCCACAAGCAGGATACATTATGTGAGAAAAAAAAACTATTTTCAATATATGAAAAATAATGCAACAAAGAAAAAAATTATACTGGTTTAGTGAAATGGCAATAGTGGGTTCTCATCAACATGGTTTCCTTTAAACTTTATTAATCATAAAATTATATGTATATTATTGCTTTGACATTTAAAGTGTAATTACCATTAATTGTCTTTTTTAAAAAAAAAAAAAACAAACTCCCCTCAGTCATGAAATTGAGTTTCAGCAACTGGCCAGATTTCACAAATTTACTGTTTTCTTGAGGCAGTACTTGAGACCAGGTAACTTTGACTCTAAAACATTAACTCTTACCCAGTACAGAATGAAAGACTAACAAAAAAACTATTGTTACTACATTCACAAACAAACAAACAAAACCTTTAGCCATCTGAGGCCTCTTTTTGGGAAAATAATGATACCAATGATCACATTAAGTATATTAGTGGATAAACTAAAAGTAAGAAAATACTATGCAAAAGATTTGCTTGTCAATTACCTATTGTACTTACAAATATGCATAGCCTCCATGTCTTGCAAAGACAGTCAAATTTATGTTCCACAACTAGTAAAAGAAAATTCTCATGGATCACATATCATATAGGGAATAGATTCGTCAGAATAGACAATGAGAATGCTTTTTGCTTAAACAGTCCGTTGCCATTAATTCAAGTAAAACAGCAACAAATACATAATATACTTTGTCATGAATATGTGTTCATTTTTATGAAATTTGAATTGTTTCTGAACTAATTTTACACAATAGCACTGACTTAATTTGAGGTGCTATAGAAATTGTTCTATAAAGTATATAACTATTTTATGAAATAATCACAGCTTCTTTATAGAATAGTGATTATGTGAACTGACTGGCACTAGGCAAACTATATAGGAATTCAGCTTCAACATCCATTAAGTGTGTGAAATTGGTTACATTTTACAACCTCTCCTTTATTCAATTTTCTTAGCCATAAACTAGATTCTTTCTTCTAAAGGTTTTACAAGGAATAAATGCTAATCCATGTAAAGTGCCTAGACCGTCAGTGCCTTGTTTATGGTAAGTACTAACAAAGAGATAAAAATAAACTATACTTATACTAGATTATTGCTATTGTTGTTTTTCTACTTTGCATTAGTGGACCTTCTCTTTATTGGAATGATATCTTTAATTGCATTTGTTTATGAAAATGACTGATTTAAAATGGAAAGATGTCATTATGATGTTTGCTTTTTCTTACTGATAGAGTGGGACATATATGAATATTTCTGGATGTGTTCATAAAGGCAAAGGGACATTACTAGGAGAATGTTTCTGTTTTTCTTCATATGTATAATTTATATATATATTATATACATACACACACAAATGCACGTGTGCATGTGCACACATACACACACATGTTTTTTATGTTTGGTTGTTTATGTAGTCTTTGCTGTCCTATAACTTTCTCTGTAGACCAGACTGGTCTTGAACTCATAGACCTGCCTGCAGTAGAGCTAAAGACATGAGCATCTACTACCTGGCAAGGTATTATATTTTTGTTTAGTAAAATCAAAGAGGAAAATAAATATATGAAATTATCTAAATTTTAAAGAAGTACATTCATTATGTTATCTTTTCTTACTCTGCATAAGTTTGTTTTGAAATGTACAAATCTGAATTTTGAAATAATTTTAATACATCATATAATAGCCTAAGCTTCAGTGCAAATTGACTCACAAAATTTAACTAAAACACAGTTGTATCAATTAATCCCTTCAGTTTCCTCTTCATACACTTTACATACCCTTTTCCTTCAGTATTGTCAATGTTCCCCTTAACACACTCTCAAATTCAAGCCTCATTCTCTTTGGTCATTATTGAATCTGCTTATGTTTTAAGAGTTGACCACTTAAATTCAATAACCTATTTGAGGATTCATCCCTGAGGAATTTTAATTCTCCCTCTATCACCATACATTATTTGCCTATAGTTCTTTGTGTAGTGGTAGGCTCAATAAGAATGTACTTGCCTCCAAATTAGCATGTCTATTAGTGTTATCATCATTTTGATAGACTGCATTGTTGCAATATCACAGTAGGAATTGTGTTATAGATGCATCCATTATGTCTGGATACTCCATGTTCAGTTGTTTTCTGCACTTTGAGAAGTTGTAGCATTCTATAGTGGTCTTCAGGTTTTCTTGATTAGAGGTGAGAGCTAAACTTACCTGTGGATATAAGAATAAGTATTTATTTAGAAATTTAGAATAAGTATTTATTTCAAATACTGGTTTAGGAAAGTAGAGGTACTAGGTTAATTTCTAAGATTTATAATATTACTCACCTCAAGTGGTTGGTTAGATTTCTAGTACTTGGATTTGGGCAAAAATTTCCATTTTCACTTATGAGAAAAGTACATTGTAAAACTAAATGCATTTATAGGTGACTAAATACACAGGCACTTAGGATTCTGAATGAAGAAGTATTTAACTAGAATACATTAGGATTCTGCATTGAAGAACTTCTTTATTGTATGTAATCACTTATTTCTAAGAAAATGTTTAAAATTCATGACAACACAAAAGCAAAAGAATCTGTTGTTTTGACGTAAATGTATTTTAAAGTAGCACAGATTGCAATAATTGATTTAAATGAGAAAGGAAATTTGATGAAAGAAATGTTTATCCATTTCCTTGTCCAGTTGTAAAGAATCAAATACATAAATCATGACACTGTGAAATTCGGCTTTCCAGCGTCTTGAAATGAAATGATGCTTAGATTCAAATGATTATAATCGAAGTAATATTGTGTTGGTAGTTGATCACCTGTGAATAAGGAATGGGTATGAGTACTGCATAGACAATAGGGATTTTGATTCTGAATCCAGGGTTTTCTCAATTGGGATTAAATTTTTCATGTTATGTTTCAGAAGGAAATAAATGAAGGCATGAAGTAAACATTTGATCATTAGTATCTGTAGACGTACAAGAATGCTAGTCATTAAATTATTATTATATGTATTTAGATTCAGTTGTGAAATATTTACTAATTTTGTTCAGTAATAAATAATACTTTGTTTCAAAGAACTTTATACTTTCAACATTGCAGACTGAAGTTTCTTTGAGCTGCATGTGGTGATACAAAAAGGAGTAGCTCTACATAAACAAATAACTCAGGATCCAATGATGCCATTACACTGCACTGAGAATAAAATCCAGATGGCATTGTCCAAAGGCTTTGTAAATACAGTTTCTGGTCCTGTACTACCTTACTTGGTGTGACTCTCTACTTGCTTCATAATTTTTTTATACTTTAAATTCATTCATTAGTACAGCTATGATAACATATATTTAAGCTGTCTGAAATGTGCTACATATGCCTAGAGAAAATTTAATACAATGAAAATAAATATTTATTGCAAATATAATGAATAACTTCTCCTCATGTATCTATTTCCTCTCAATGCAATCAGACTTTATTATGTCTGCTGGACTTCATAATTTATGAACTTTTCACTTTGAATTCTTAATCATTCATCATTTTATTTGAGAGTAAAAGTTTTCATCTATCATGCCTCATGTGTCATGAACAAGACAATACTTATTAGCTTTTTATCCCTTTGTTTGATAGCAAGACCTGCTAGACTAAAAGCAGTACTTATTCATTTAAAGCATTATTTGCCTAAATCCTGCTACCAAGTCTCTAGATGGAATGAGAACAAAAGTATTTAAAAAATAAGTTGTAGCTGGGCAGTGGTGGCACACCCCTTTAATCTCAGCACTCGGGAGACAGAGGCATAAGGATTTATGTGGGTCTGAGGCCATCCTGGTCTACAAGAGCTAGTTCCAGGACAGGCTCCAAAGCTACAGAGATACCCTGTCTCAAAAAAAAAAAACCCAAAAAAGTTGAAAATATTTTATTGTTGCAGAATATGATTAAAATGAATATTTTCTGCATTTAGTACTACAAAATCTTCCATATGGAAATTATGGTTGTTTTTAAAATGTTTTAGAAGACTAATGCAATATTATGTAATATGCTAATAAGATTGATAATGCCACATAAAAGTGATAATTATACATCATTTCCTTCCACAGCTAAACCCAAATGATGTCCTCTAAGAAATGGTTAAATAATTTCCTTCACTAGAAATATGAATATAGCTGAGTTGCTTAAAAATTTCCATAAAATTCATCAGTGTTATCTCACTTCTAAAAGTCATAGAAGAAAAACCTACCAAATGTAAGCCATATTATATTAAATGTATTTGGAAAGAAAAATTATTTTGTTCATGCCAAAACGTCAATATATTTGTATCTGTTAGTTGTCATACTCTGTAAATGGTAGATTCTATAGTTAATTGTACCCATTGTATATCTGTAAACTTATTATATTGCATGTTTATCATGAATTTATACTATTATTTATAATATTTGAGAATTTTAAATTATAAAAGTCACATTCCCATTATATTTAAAATGCTCTCCTGGTGCTTGGTTTCAGAGGGTCTAGCATGCTTTTATATTTTTTCCATTATAAATGTTCATTACACAGTGCAACAATAAAGCTTCAAGGGATTTTTCTCTTTGTAGAAATGCTTTTATAGCAACTACATCTTGTCAGTAATATTTTTAATTTACTTTTTCATGTGAATCCACTTTCCATGTCTAATGGTAGCTTTCTAGCAGGTAATTTATAGTTGAAAGCCTGCTGCTCTTTGATCATTTGCTGGGCATGTTAAATGGTAATTATTTTTTAATTCAATCAGTGTGGAAAATGTGGTTTCTTTATAGTTGGATCATGCTTTTTAATGGTGTTCTTGTCTTATAAAACATGAAGGTGCTGGGAACTATTTGTTATTAACCTAGTTCACTATTAGTGTATACTGCTTCTCTGGAAAAATTAGAAAAAAATCTACTCTGAGCAGAAAATTAGAAAAAGTTTTTCTTCCTTTCGTATACTACTTATAACACAGAATACAGAAAAAAAAATATGCATTCTAACTTGAACATCTTTGGCTAAGCATTTTTCTGAAGAGTAGAAACTGTGCATCAAACACGTTGTTGGTCTGCTATTGAGAATAAATTCCAAGTACAAGCCTTGTAATAAGTTAGGGAAAAATTTATTATAAGAGTGTTGCAACCCAAGTTAAACTATATGTAGTTTTAAAATATTCAAGTCATTCTTTTTTAATGTCAATCCTGTTTTCCAATTGCTTGCAATTACTATGAAACAACACAAGGGGGAAAATATTGAATTGTACATTGTGATATTCCTAGGATATTTATTCCTGCCAATATGAGAAATTTGATTCATCTACATGCCTCTGGCATTTTTCTGGCTATAGATAACATACGCTGGTCTGGACTGCATGTATTAAAACTAGGATCTTTATAAATTAATGGAAAATTGAGAACTGTGAAGTTGAAAAGGAACTGTACATTTAAAGGTTTAAAAACTGAACTGCTTCATGCTTCATCTGACCTATTTGTGTTTGACCCTTTGTGTAGCTAAAACTGTGGTAGAAGTCAGATTCCTTCTTTTTGACTCAATCTGCCCTGCCCAGGCCCAAGTGATTTGTTGTTATTGTTTTGTGAAAGCAAGCCTGTATCCAAATATCAAGTCTTGATGGTGATTACTGTAACTACTGTGAAAGTACTTTATTTTTTTCTACCCATTTTCTTTCTCTGTGTGCTAATGTAGTTATAATTATGAGCATAAATTAGGGCATCATTTTCTATTATGTCATATATTTTCCAATTTATATAGTTGAACTACAAACTTCAAAGGTGTGTTAGAAATTAAATATAGTCTTTTCTAAGGAAAACTCTTAAATTTAATTAAAAATTATATTAATTATATAATAAATAAATGTAAACAATGACAAAAGAAAACTGAAGTACACTGCCATTTTATTTTGAGTTCTGTATTCTTAAATTTGTAGTTTCTGGAAACTGGGAAACATTTAGGAAGAGAAAATCATAATCTGAACATACTGTATAAAATTTCAATAAATTTAAAAAAAAAACAACAAACCCAAGCAGTTCACACTTTGGTGCATACAGAAGAGAAAAATCAACAGTTGGAGTTCTACGGCAGTCAGTTTCCTATCAGACAACAGAAATCACTCTAGTAATGACCACTGGAAAATGCTAACATAAAAAATGATTAACCAGTAGCAACTAATGAACTTCTATGGGAGGTAAAGGGTTACATCATAAGAGACAGTGTGGCTACTTCATCTTATGGTGAGAGAGAATGGCTAAAGGAGGAACAAACTTGGAAAAGGTTTCATTCAGTGGCCCTGGCAGTCAGGAATAGGCAAAGCTTAGCAACCTGGTACACTCCTTGTGAGCTAGATACACACTTGTTTGCTAACAGTGCACATGGAAAACTACAACTCTTGCCTGTAAGAGGTGCTGTGTATGGCTCACTGCACACAGTGCAGTAAGTGGCTCCTCCTGAACAACCTTATTGTGATATCCCATTTTCTTTCACACAAATCCTAAAATACATAGGGATAGGAAGCAAGGAGTAATCAAGCCTAAACTGCCTTTAAGTCCATGCACAGTAAGTCAAACTATATCCTCAGCATGATTTTTTAGGGGAAAACCCATATTTACCTCTCTCATGCATATGCATAATTATGTAATTGCAAGGTTTTATGTCTCTTGCATCATGGAGAATGACATGCACAATAAAGTAAAGGTTTCATAATCAATGCTCATCATTTAAATCACAATACTTCACATACACTGCACTTAGCAATCAATTCCTCCTTCTTTTGGACTGCATTTAAAGAAGCCTCAAAATATAAGAGACATCCTTGAATACTCTGATTTAAAGAAATTTGAATATCTGATCTGTGTTATTATTTTTGAATAATGATTTTTGTCAAATTTAAGTAAATTAAGTAAAATGAAAATAAGTTTTCATTCTTAAAATTATGTCTACTATTGCTTTGTTGGTTATTTTAATGTACTCAAATTTTAACTAGATGTCTTCTGTTTCAAAACATTTACTTCTGGTCTTCTTTTGCTACTTTAGTTAGCATATTGAAAGCTAAATTTAACATAATATAGATAAACCTTTGTTTATATCCACTACTATTTACTCAGGATACTCCCCAACAAATCTTATCCTTGTTTTTGGGGGAAATAAAACTGAAATTTTTAAATCATTTATTTAATATTTTGCTGTGTTCTCAATAAATGTTCTGCTATTTATGGCAGTCAGATTTCTAAAATCCTGTAATGATGATATGAGAAAATAGTCACCACTTGGATCCAAAATATATATATTTATTTCAGGATATATAGGAAAAGTATTTATTTTAACTTCCTTTTATATATTTATTGGAAAGTTTAATTTATTATGAATTCTTTTAATATATAATTTATGTGTCTCTGACAACCTTAAAATAAGAGCAGGTTCTTAATCTTACTGCAACTTGATATACCACTCTTCATTGATACCCATTGGAAGCCTACCCACTTCTGAACAGAAACAGAAGTGGATTGAGAGGAAGCCTGAGCAGAGGTAGGGGGAGAGAAGGGAAAAAAAGGAGGGCGGGGAAACTGTAGTCAGGATATAAAATAAATCAATTAATTAAATAAAATATTAATATGTTTTGACATAAATAAAGAATAGCTGATTTTTGAACAATCTAGAAACCTAGTGCAATGGAAATTCCCAGGAATCTATGAGGGTGAACCTAGCAATTCCTAGCAATGTGGGATATAGACCCTAAATCTCCCATCTCCTGTAACCAGCCAAGAATTTCAGTGGAGAAAATGTTACACCAACCCAGATAAAAAGCCTTTGAGTTAGAACTTTTCCTGTCAATTAGATGTGCTGGGGTAAATGTAGCACAGAAAATTGTATGAGTGTTAAATCGATGACTACTCCAGCTTGAGACATATACCATCAGAGGGATCCCATTCCTCACACTGCATGAAGGGCCAGGACCCAAAGGCTGGATAGCCAGCCCAGAGACCTATGATGGTACCAAACATGACTGGCAAAAAAAAAAAATTCGTTGAGATGATTCCTAATAATATTCTTCTATACTCATAGTTTGTTGTCTAGACCAATTACCAATCAGAGAGGCTCCACCCTGCAAGTGATGAAAACAAGATGAAGAGATCCACATACAAACATTATGCAGAACTCATGGAATTGTGTTGGATAGAGGGTGGTAGAAGGCTTGTAGAAACCCAAGGGCAAAAGACACCACAAGAAAACCCACAGAATCAACTACCCTGGGATCAATGGGGCTCACAGAGACTGAACTTATAACCAAGGAGTCAACATAGTATTGATCTAGGCACTCTGCATGTATGCTATAATTGTGTAGTTTGGTCTTGCGGCATTCCTAAGAGTGGGAGCAGGCATTGTCTCTGACTTTGCTGCTTACTTTTGGGATGAATTCCTCTTATAGGCTTGTCTTGTCCACTGAATAGGAGAGGAGGTACCTAGTCTTATTGAATCTTGATGTGTCGTGTTGGTTGATATCCATGGAAGGCATGCCCCTTTCTGAAGAGACATAGAGGTGTGGAAAAGGGTAAAAGGGATGAAGGAGTAGAAACTGCAGTCTGGATGTAAAAAAAAAAAATAATAATAATAATAAATAAAAGGTGAAACACTTTTAAATGCTTACCAAATTTTTTTCCTTTTTTTATTGTT
>JAQHUG010000060.1:3931631-3947410 GCA_028555095.1 Dicrostonyx torquatus | reverse complement strand
GCTTGGAAGTAAGCTTGGGTGTGCTAAGCAGATAAGCCAATAGGTAGGGGAAGCTCCCTTAATGGTCCGAAGGTTTGGGGGATGGGCAGGAGTCCTTAGTCCCCTCTGGGGCCAGACACCTAGATGGCTGGGCTGGGAGTCACTTACCCTCCCGGTGGAATGGCTGAATCAGGAACCCTCTCCAAGGGTCTGTCACAGTCAGAAAGTCGGGCTTCTGTGCTCCACAAAGCCCTGTGGCTTTGTACAGGCCCCTCTTTCCCTCAAGGCCCCTGCTACCAAATTTTTGACACAAACATCATCTTATTATTTTAATGTGCTTTTGAATGGTTTCTGATTTTATTATAATGAATTGAGTATATAATTACTTTTCCCTTTAATATTACCTTTCTATACTGCTGGAAAATTGTCAGTTAATATTAACATATATTTTGGTATTCTCTTCACAGTAGTAGAATCTAAAGTATAATGTGATAAAACAATGAAATGATTGCAGTCAAAATATTATATTCATCATATTATTAAAGCTTTTGAAAACTACTGATAAATCAAGTGCCTATCAGATTAGTAGAGTGATAGAAATAATCATGAGTTTACAAAGGATGAATCATCAGTGACTTACAGAATGATTTTACTACTCAGTCATTTCTATGGATGTCTATTAAGATTTAATTTCTTGTAGCACCCAGTTGTTTAGAGACATTCTATAGAACAAGATATATATTTTTTAGAAGTGCCATTGAATAACTTTATTTTTAAAGTTCAGGTTTCCCTATATTAAACTTTGTTATATACATTTGTTTGGTTTACTTGAGTCCAAGACCCAAAGGTGAATAACGTCTTACTAGTTTTCCAGTTAAGTTTTGATAGCAACACTTCATTTTCTAAACTACTTGTCAATTAGAAAATGTAAAAACATTAAGTGAAATAAGGAAAAATGTTTTGAGGTTTTTGTGGGACTCTCACAGTGGAAATGAGGGTTGTCTCTGATTTTTTTTTTTTTTTTGCCTGCTCATGGAATTCTTTTCCTCTTATAGGATTGTCTGGTTCAGCTGTAATATGAGGGAAAGTACTTAGTTTTATTATAATTTGACATGCAATATTTGGTTGATATTTCTTGAAGGCCTTCTTTTTTCTGAAAGGAAACACAAGAGTAGTAGATTTCGGGGAGAAGGGAGGAGAGGAAAAATAGGTGTGGAGGGGCACTGGGAGGAAGTAAGAGAAGAGAGGTTGTAGTAAGAATGCATTGTATGAAAGAAAAACAAAATGAAAAATAAAAGTTTTAATTAGTGAAGTTCAAAATAAAAATAAATTATCAATCATAATTAATGCTTAACTATATTCCTACAAATACGACTGATATATAATATAATTTAAATTTTGACTCTGAATAATTTTTATTTAGTGCATAAAACTTGGTCTTCTATTAGTGTATTATACATGGCTGTCTGTCCTTTGTGTATCAGTGGAGAATAATGCATTGCATAGCAATATTATATAAAGTATATGCAAATTTAATGGAGGAAAACAATAGAGCAGTCCTTTTCAGGGTGAAAGCCACTTAAAGTCAGCAGCTCTACCTTAAGGAGTTAAGAAAAATTGGATGAATGAAAGGGAAAATTGAAAATTATAAACTCATCTCACTAGTAAGAAAGTATTGTAATTTAAATTTAAAAAATAGATCAATATGTTATACTTAAGAATTTGAAGAAAAACAGATCTTTTTTAATACAATTCCTTACATATCCTCTTCATTAATGAAACTAACTTTGATATCATATTTGTTTGCCAAGGCCAGTTCAGGGGATTAGTGAAACATAAGTCATAAAGTGCTACCAGTTTCACATACGGAATATGAGATTGCCTTCTATCTAAGCAGAGGTGATATTTATAGGAAGGAATGAAGCAACTGAGATATATTCACTTTTAGGAAGACTGGATAGTGTTTCTCTAATCACCTAATCCTTAGCCTGTCAAATATGTGGTCTCTACACATGCCCTTTTCTATCATGAAGCACTTAATACATGACACATCATTTTTCCAAATAGTCACAAAGTCTTTGGATTACATTCTACCACATCCAAATTTATTATTTTCCAGGGTCAATTCAAATTTGCAGCTGTTTCCTACTTTGAAGCATTTCATCTCTTCTTAAATGACAGTGTCTCCACCCTTCTCTATCTTTAGTCTTTTGTCTTTCTTCATCTGTTTTTCCCTTTTTTACATGCAGAAACACCATCCATCAATAACCATGGTCTGAATGTCAAAGTTATTTTTAAAATGTGAATGTTAAAAGAAGCTAGTTATCAAATATATTTTATAGTAAATCACATTACCAAACACTGTGATACATTCATAGCCCTTTATTATGGGACTGATGCGTTTGTTGGGCACATATACTATTTGGGAAAAGGGATTTTCTCCATTGAGAGTACAGTGAATTTACTTCTATAAAATGCTTATCAATTAAAAAAAAACAGTGAAGAGGCTTACTAAATTTTACCTAGAATTTCTTTGCAAAATTGATGTACTGAAAAATATTTTTATTTGTTTTGTAGCTATCCCTAGATTATTAATTGCTTTTATGTTTCCTGAAAATTTATAGCACACACACATTTAATTTCTTTTATATTTTTATTAGTTTGTTGAGAGTCTCATAAAACATTTTTAGATCATATTAATTTATACCACCAACTTTTCCTAGGTCCACACCCCTTCCCTCTGTCCTATGTTTGTGTCCTTTAAAACATGTATTGATTTATTTCTTATGTTTTTGTTAGTTTTTAATTCATACTTTCTTGTTTGCATTTTTGTTTGTTTGCCTGCTTGCTTTCTAAAGAAAGAAAAAAGGAACATAAATTTATGTGAGTGAGTAGGTAGAAAAGATATTCATTAAGGTAGGGTAAGGGAAACTGGTTAGAATGTATTGTATAAAATTCATTTTTTTTCAATTAAGAAAGAAAAATCTTGATTTTTATGTGTCTAGGTAGTTTTCCTTAATGTATGTAAGTGTACTGAGTCAATACTATACCCATGAAGGCTAAAAGAAAGTATCAGTTACTCTGGATCTTTAGGTCCAAAGGCTTGTGAGCTGCCATACGGGTACTTAGAAAAAAAAGAGTCCTCTGCTAGAGTAAGAACATTTAAGTGTAGAGTCATCTCTTCAACCTTTGTGTCTTTCATTTACTTATCTATTTATTTAAAAACCCATCAAGACTAATTTATGTTGCCCAAATCCTTTTAATATGTGGTTCTTCACAGAAGCATGATCAGTTTATCAGGGGATGCATTTTTATAGTAAACTCTTCCTCCCTTTCTCAGCAGTTAACAATTATTCACAGCTAACTGGCATACTGAAAGCTCAACATCTGTATTCATGGTGGGATTTTGTCTGGCTTTGCATGTCCAAGAGAGCCATAATAAAAAACTTAACATGAATCTTCCTGTGATAGTGAGTATAACTTAGAATAGGAAACACAATACATTTCCATTTTTATGAGAAGAAAAGTCCACTTTGTTGGTACTTATCTTTCACATTTGCATTTAGAAACAACTCAATCACAACCGCAGAGCAAGATGGCAAGAAAGTGTATGTGACCAAATGAGTTAAAAGTGCTACACTGTGAGTACTTTTCATATTGCAGCAGGATTAATATTGGCTCAGGATGGATCATAATTTAGAAATTGCAATTTTAAGGTAATTCATCTGTTTTAATCTTTTTCACTGTGCTAACAATGTGTCTTGTGATTCTTTACAGAAGCTATGAAGAAAACCAAATGTTTTTATTTCCTTTGCATGAGAGAGTAGAACCCGAGGCTTATTTGATAGTTGAATTCATTGAAGCCTGTTATGTGGGCACTGAGCTCTAAATAAAGTAAAGAAAACACATTTATCCTCTAATGCAGAAGCAAAAATAAAACCTCAGTGCCTCATTTTGCTGATAGTTATTCTTTGATGCTTACTATGTGTTCTGTGTTCAAAAATGTTATAGAAAATAATAATCACATAAAAAGTGCTAAGAGAGGGAACGGAATCAAAATAGAGCAGACTGTTTCATTTGTGCTTTCTTGTTACAGTGTATTTGTCATCGATTGCTGTAATTGAACATAGACTCTTTTGGAGCACGTATCCAGAGTACTTCCTTTGAAAAGGAAAGGAGATCCTTGCCTGCTGTCATTCAGCACACTCTTTGGCAGCTCTCTGGAGAGGCAGCACAGGCTTTAAGACAACAACTTGATTTCTTGTCAAAATATCTTTTAACATCTGGCTCAAAAATATTTTTATGACAATAAGCATTAAGCGTGCCCAAGTCTCCTGTTCAGTAAGCTTGAAAAATTCAATAAGTGTTTGGAATGCTGAGACTAAGCTACCTCATAGTGAGCAGCTGTCAAACAATTGGCAAAATATTCCTGTTGACCTGGTCACAGTGAACTGATGGAATTCTGCCAGCTTCAAGACATAAACAGAGAGAAAGGAAAGCCATGAAGTAAAATGCAGATGTTCCTGCTCATCATTACACTGCAGCCTGCACATTTATTATGAAATAAAAGGAGAAAAAGAAATACCAGGAATCCTTGTACTGTTGGGGGAGTTGCAGTAGCAAAGAACCTAATGTTAGCATTAAAATATAGTAATGATTTTTACTTTCCAATAGGTGTCATTTGGAACAGCAGTTTATGCCTACATCTAGCTATTATTTTACATAGAGAACTGCATGTAAGACATGATCATTTTAAGTATTCTTTGGAAATATTTCCAATTTAGTCATTGTATTCAGTGCCACTAGATTTTAAGGTATATTCCTAAAGAGTATACTAAATTACATTGTTGAAAATGACCATCCTTGCAGCCTTTATCCTATGTGCCCATATCAATGTTACTTGATTTTTGTCAAATTTTCTGTCTGGGAGTTTTGATATATTTTCAAATATCATTATAATAGTGATGCTATGGCAGCAGCAGTAATAAATATAATTCTTATATATCAATAAAACATTTGAAATTAGAACTTATGGTCATGTAAGAGTCCTTTAGTCTAAGAAAGGATGAAAAACCTTGTTACCACTCTCCTTAATGCTTTCTCCTGAATTTTGCTTGTCAAAATATTTGTATATTACTGTCTTAGCAAAACTGAAAACTTGAAGGACCGATCTGCCTTCAAGTGGAATTTCTGTACTAGGGCTTCCCCATCCTCACTTTCCTGATTGTATTCTTGTTTAGCCTGATATTTCTTTTACTTGACTAGCAATTATTTTGTTCTGTGCAGGCAGAGTGTAGGATGGATATTAGTTGGATATGATGTACATTGTTTGTGCATGTTTCCTGATTCCATGGATTACAGCCTGCCTCTGTAACACATCTTAAAGCACTCACTGTAACTTGAGCAGTTATCCTATCTTTAGGCATGTAGAAATTACCAAATCTAGAACTGGCCTAACAAGGTCCCAGTTGGTCCTTTCAACATTCATATTGAAGGAGCAGTCAGTAGCAAACAGTGGTAATGATTCAAGTGAGCCATGTAGGAAACACTGTTACATAGCTGCACAAATTTTCTGAAACATAGAAAGCAAAATCTGTGGTTTGGGACTTAAAACAGACACATCATTTAAAATTTTGCAATGTTTATTAAATCTCTGAACACATAAGGCACGTTAGTGCTAAACCAAGTGTAAGAGAATTTCATTTATGATGAAAATGTTAGTAGATTTCAGCTCTTTTCCCAACCCCTTTCTTTCCCATTTACTCCTTGCAAACATTCTAATTTAAGAATGGAGGAGGGTGCATTGCTCGAGTGTTATAATGAAAAAAATAAGGCAGAGGAGGACCAAATCCCAGGGGAGAAGCAAAAGGAGTAGGCATCACAGGAAATGGACTGAATGCTGGAGGTTGAGGTGGCATGAAGCAATGAGCAGTAGTGCAAGGTAAGCCTGGAACACTGGTTGAAAAATGGAGAGGTCTCTGCTGCCAATTATCCATAGGGTGCCTTGGGCTTCCCAGTGGGAAAGAGACATGAGCCAGGTTGCCCTTGTGTGACATTCTACTATTTCCTGGAGTCACCTCCATCATTATCCCTGATCTAAGGGTGGGGACATATGGAGGGACCCGTGTCTGTGGGCCCCTTGGTGGAAAGAACTCTTGGGATCTAGGCACAGGCATATATGGCTTTGAGCTATTGCCACTTCTCTCAAGAACCCCACTACCATCTCTTGGGCCTCCGATCATCAATGCCATTGGGCTTCCAGAGACTTCCTGGGACATATTAATAGAATCATGTCCCTTCTTGCTCTGACTCTCCAGGCTCTCTGAGCTGTTTACTTCTGCTGTTGCTAGGGACTCTTCCTCAATAGCGGGTGTTAGTGTAAAAGGGTATCTCAGAGCTCTTGGATTTTCAGGAATGCGGACTCCTGCTCTTGCCACTGTGAACGGGGGTCTCAGGGAGACAGGAGGGTGGCCCCAGATCTCTGCATCATCTTCATCATCCTTCAGCATGTAATTCAGACACCGGAGCGGCACATTGTGAAGAGCCTTCCTGCTTCCATTTTTGTCCACAGGTACCATTATGGATGAACGGCTATGCCCTCCAAGCCTTGCGAAACCAGAAATGAAAATTTAAATAAAATGGAAATGATTTCCCCAGTCAATATTTCAAGCACATGCTAAATTCCTGGAGCATACAGGAAATAAAGGGGTACAGGCTTTTTTTACTCCATGAAGTCAAGCAAATATTTTCTTAGACTACTATCACCCACTACATCCCCAGAAGTCCCTTTAGTACCTGATTATATGGTATCCAATAATTGCTGCCCTGTGTGCTTTTCAATTCCTTATCAGTCAAAGGTAGCAAAAAAAGTGCCTATATGGCCTAGCTGTATTCCTAGTTGACATAAAACTGCAGCTCTTTCAAGTCCTTTTAAGATCTTTTAACCCAAAAGCCCAGAATTCAGACTCTGGCAGAAATGTTATAAGAAGTCTCTGGAGAGTGAGGGCAGAGACACGACATTGCTTTCTTTCACAGAAGTCATAGAAAGTTTAGTCACTCTCTTTAAACATTCTGTTTTTTCCTTTATGCACTGCATATTCAAAGCAAATTTTCTTAAAACTTCTTTCTTCTCCTTTAAGATGTATCAGAAGCTGTTAGAGTAATAATTTCCTCATGATTTAGCTCTACTGCTTAGGACTTTGTAACTTTTATTTCAAACTTAACTTTTAAAATCATTAGTGCTTTATGCTCTTAAAATCAGTACTCTTGTGTACAATTACATTCGTTTACTTTTGCTTGTAATCCCCACCAATGCCACGTTCAACCCACTTGTCCCTGACATAGTAATACAGTAATAACATTCAAATAATCCTTTGTTTTCAAATTTAAACTGAGTTATACTCAGTTTCATACTTACCCATTCTCAGTACAAGCCATGTGGAAATGAGATCAAGATCACCTTCATGAGGTGGTAGAGCAGACCAGCTGAACACCCACACCAGCCGACTAGTCTGGAGAATTGATTCTTTCTTCTGCCTCAAAGAGGTTTGGCAACTGGAATGAAGGCAGGAACCAACTGCTTTATTTTAAACCCAGAGTTCTACTAATGAAGTCATCAGTTGCTAGGCAAAGGAGGGAGGAAGGCAGACAACAGAGAGGAGGAAGGGATAAATCTGTATACTCCTTTGAAGCTAAATGTGGAACTGTTTTTGGCACAGTAACAGTTGGACATGAAAGACATTTCCTAAATCAAGCGTACTGCAGACCAGTTGGAAAGACAAACTATTTCAAGCAGATTTAAAAGTCATGGAGGCACAATTCATTTTCCTTCTTTGAAAATTCTTATTGTTTTAATTTTATTTTACATTTTTTGTTTTGTTTTGTTTGGTGAGGCATTATCTTTTGTTCAAAACTATTTCTGAACATTCTCTCTAGAAGAGAGTTGTTAAGTGTCCTCATTCATGTGTAAACACATATTTTACTTGTTTATTATTATTACTGTATATTATGCTCAATGCTTAATATTCAATTTGAACACTCTGCTTGGGAAGTCATACTAATATTGTAAGAAATAGACATTAGTGAGTCAAACTGTCAACTTGTGAAAATAATAAAGCAAAAATGACATTATGAAAATCCTCCATGAGAGTTATTGTGTCTTTTGATTTTAGTCTCATTTATAGTTCTTTTCTTCATAATGCCTTCTATCTTATTAGCTTTGTATGTGAGTGTGATTGCACATATGTGCCTGTATGACTGTATTTCCTGTAATGGAAGTATAGAAGTATTGAAGTATGGAGATGGGTTAAATGCCATAATGAGAATCATTGTTTACTGAATATTTGATAACATCTTGCTTTGCTACTCTTTTACAGGTGGAGCTTTTTTTTCTCTAGCCTAAATATCTGTCTCACCCACTTTCAGAAAACAAACTTTCCTAGCTTGTACTTTCTGGTATTTTTCTACAGATTATTGCTACAAAAATACAGGGGCTGTAAGATTACAAAGATTGCTAATGCCACAAACAGACCACTTCTCCAGATGTACCTAAACTTCCCTCTGTGCAGCTAGACCCTGAAAATTGTTTTTTCTTTATCATAAAATCAGTATATCCTGCTATATTTCTTAACTTACATATGCTTCATTTTATTTCTTAAGGAAAGATAAAAGATATCCAAACATCATGTGGTCTGATTATATATATATATATATATATATATATATATATATATATATATATATATATATGGTTTGTGTGTATGAAGGAGATAGAGAGAAAATAAAATAAGTTCACAATACTAGTACAAAGGACTGGCCACTGCTGGGAAGCAGCATAACTCATCATGGAAATGACCTTTTGGGTCTCTCATTCCACATGTTCCTGACGGGGTGCCTTGTCTCTTTCTATAAATACTATTGAATGCTTTTATACCATTGAAAAATGAAAGTGACATGTTCCCAACACAATTCCCAAAGGAATCTGTTCAGTTGCCAAGCATGGTTTAATATTAAGAAATCTTTTGGGTCCACAGTTTCAATTTATACTAGCTTCAATTTGTTCCTTTTCTTTGTGTAAAAGAAAACTTCTTATTAGCATTGTAATTGTGATAAAAATTTAAATTCCATTTATTGCTTATTATGCAGAGGAAAGTGAAAATCTTAATGGTTACGATTTTTTTGGTAAGTCATATATATATATATATATATATATATATATATATATATATAGATATATATTACAGATATGATATCCCATTGTTTCATCTGAATATATAGTAAAGACTCTGGAAACCATTTAATGACTCTTCAATAAAATGTCATCTTAGTTGGATTCCATGAAAAAAAGAGTAACATACAATCAAGTGACTGAGAATGTGACAAAGCCTATGACACCTCAAAATTGTAAAAGTCCATTAGGTATTTTAAATACATAAGTAACTACTAATATTATACCTTAGAATGTGTTTGCATGTGTACTAAAATGCAAACTTACTCCAGGTATACAACAATGTTTTATATGTGGATAATAAAATGAATAACATATAATCCATATACTCTAGTGCATTTTGAATTTTCCTACAGAAAATTGCATTTATAAATAAATAATATGTATGAATTAATTCAAGGGTGGCATAAAAATCTAATAGCATTAATTACATGGTATAAAACAGAAATAAGAATCAATTCTTAAGCTCTATAATTGTGGGTTAATATTGTTACCTCACAGTACATATGACATTAGAGGCTTTGGTGTGACTCAATATTAAATGTGTGTGTGTGTATGTGTGATTAAATGTATAAAATATAGCCCACAAATAAAACAAATGTGAATTAAGGAGTTAGGATATATTTAAAATTTTGCATTTCAGATTTTTAATATGAACTAAGGTTTCTATTCGATACAAAACAATACAAATATGTACTTGGACCATCTAGAGATAAATGTCAATCACACATTCAGTAAAAATCTTGCATCTTATAAAAAATTTAAAAATGAATTTAATTGAAAATTAAATTATCAATTAAAATATTAAAAATAAATATTAAAAAAACTAGAATCATCTCCAGTCCATCTTTCGGAAAATGAAAACAGAAATAAAGCTGTCAAGCTATTTAAAGTATGCACTGAGTTTTAAATAATAACTCATTACATTTATGCTTTTTCTATTATTTGTTTGGATGACTGTTCAGAGAAGGTGCAAATGAATAATAAAAATTGATATTTTTCCAAAGCCAGCATCACTGTGAAAGCAACTATGTTCTGAAGGCCTTTCATTACCCATGCCCTCCTTCTCTTGTCACAGCTCCAGATGTTACACTTATCTCTCAAAGATTTTGAGAACTCCATGGAAATCCTAAGTGGGGACAATATATGTATATGTTTGCTTTTGAACAACAATTATGGGACCATGAAAATGTTATTTTTCTCCCAAACTCTTGTTATGTGTGTGTGTGTTTTGTTAAAGAAACTTTGCAACTATGTAAGTGCTAGAAAAATGTTATTTAAAATGTGCCTTTTCTCTTCTCATTCAGAAAATATTTCAGGAGCTGCAAACAGGAGGGTCAATCTCTCTGTTTCAGAAAGCCTAATAAGAAGATGATGAGATTCACATTTTATTTTCTGGTAGGCAGTTGTCAGAAAATCCTACCCATTAACTAATCTTCAAATGTAACTATGCCTGTAGAAAGTTTTCTAAGTTTAGGATGTCTAAAAGGTACTTCTAGAAACTAAACAAGCTATTTTTAGGGGCATATGACTATATAATTCAGTACATTCGAATATTGGAGTCATGAAAGCATGACATTAATCCAGAATAGACTGTATAGTTTTTTTCTCTTTTGTGTAGTAGTGCTGTGTAACCATGGTCATAATTCTCTCCCATCTGCGGCCAGCTGTTCCAGTAACTTGGTGTAATGAGAGATAGGGATGAACGGGTGAGAGTAAGACTCTCACTAACACTATAGGCAAAAGCAATTTTCAATGTATTCCTCAATCTGGATCAGTTATGTGTTTTGTTTCAGATTTATCTACTTATCTGTCATATGTGTGTATGTTTATATAAGAATGTACTAGAGAAAAGATACATTTTTAAAAGACAAAGTCTCTTCATTATGTGATTCTACTTGTCCTAGATATTTCTGTGTAGAAATTCCTGGCCTCAATCCTACAGAAATCCACCTGCCTCTGCCTCCTGATTTCTGGGATTAAAAGGCTGCATCCACATGCCTTTACCAAGAAATATATTTCAAACCATCTACTTTTTTTTATAATAACCTATGTCTGTTTATGTCTATATCAAGAATTCATCTATCTGTTTATCCTATAAAACCTTTAAGAAATTACTACCAACACACCCACTTACCCACTTTATAGACATGAAAAAAATTGTAAACACAAAATAAGAATTTTATGATACCATAGATAATAAATGATTGACAATATTTAAGACACTGTAATAAACATCAAAAGATACACTTCATCCACTCAATCATGATTTCTCCTGATTATATTTCTGATAAAGTATATGGATGTGTGTTTTTTATGTATTATATAGTATCATACCTATCCAACCTAAGATAGTTCTGCAAGGATGAAATAATTCAAGCTAGAATACTTACATCTCCAAATTTATGCCTATATAGGGATGTAGAAAGCCACTGAACCTTGGGCATTTGGTGATACTCAACAAGATGGTAAGCTCTGAAAACATATCAAGGAAGAAACTGGATTGGAGATATAAAAAAAATTTGATTATGGGATAGCATTAACCAATCTTCTTGAGAAATAGGCCGTCATATGATACCAGCATTACCTATATTAGGATGAAATTAAGGTGGTAATATTAGCAAAAAAAAGTAACATTCTTTAAGATGACACAGGAAGATAAAAGTTTGAGTCCAGTAGGAAGCACACAGAAACTCTTTTAAAGATAAACAAACAAGTAAACACATAAAACTATTCTTAAACTTTATTTTTATTGCCTGAGAATTTGGTACATACATATGTCTTGTTAAATCTACCCTTCATTTCCTTCCTTATAACTTCTTATTACAGAAAAATACATTGTGAGACTCTAGAACCGGTGAGTTTTTTAACTTTTGGGAGCCTGAGTGAAATTTAACGGGTTGCCTAAGGCCACCTGCATATCTCATATTTACAATACAATTTGTAACAGTAGGAAAATTATAGTTATGCAGTTGCAACAAAGGTGATTTTATGGTTGTTGATCATCAAAACATAAGGAACTGTATTAAGGGTCATAACATTAGGAAGTTTAAAAACCACTTCGTCTACAGAGACAGTTTTGTGATTAGGAGCACTTGCTGTTATTGCAATAGCAGGGTTTGATTCCCAATAACCACATCACTGCTTATACTTATTTGTCATTACAGTTCCTAGTATATAATGCACTTTCCTGGCTGCCATGAGAAACATGTATGCAAATATTGCACTAACATACATGTCAGGGATTATATCCACACATAAAATAAAAATTTATAAATCAAATATTAAATACTGAATTATTTTTGATCACCATATCTGTGGACTTAAGGAATCATATTGGGAACATTAAGCTTATCTTCATGGTTGAGTCATTCAGATACAAAGATTATAGTAACATGAAAGAAAGACTTGTGTCCATGTATGTGTATGTTAGGTTGAATTAATGGACATTAATTATGTAAAGATGTGTATTTGTTTAAAAAAAAGAAAATAATAAAATAAAACTCTTTCTCCAGTTAGTAGTAAACCATTAAAGTTTAAGAAAACCATTCAAGGGCTTAAATTTGTATTAGTATTATACAGACAGGCTTTGATAAAGATACATATATAGAGTTAAATTTCAGTGACATATTAGAATTAATTGGTAAGCAAAAAATGTGAAAGTATATTTAATTCCATGAGCATTTGATTTGACAATCAAAAACACCTTTAGACAAAATTATTCTTGCTAATACTGAAGACATCAAAATTCATCACATAAATTTAAACAGTTCACTAAAAATGAGTCATCTGTGTGAACTTGTTTAAATATTTGCCTGTGGACTTGTAAGAGCTAACATTTACATTTTATTCTGAGTTTTATCAATTATCAACCATGTAAACAGAGACACACGTGTAAATGTCTATGGATCATATTTGCCTTATCTATATAGTAATATTATTATTATTATTATTATTATTATTATTATTATTATTATTATTATTATTATTGGTTTTTCATGACAGGGTTTCTCTGTGGCTTTGGAGCCTGTCCTGGAACTAGCTCTTGTAGACCAGGCTGGTCTCAAACTCACAAAGATCCGCCTGCCTCTGCCTCCCGAGTGCTGGGATTAAAGGCGTGCGCCACCACCGCCCGGATTATATAGTAATATTATGAAGAAAATGATATTAACTAATAAGCTATAGGTTAAAGGACACCATTACATTGGAAATGATTAAGCATAATTTTTCCATTTATGTGGAAGTATGTGTTTATTTGCATAATATCTCTCCAATCTGTTTCAATGTTATTGAGAAAGGTAAACATCATAGTTACTTGAAATCCATTTGGAAACTGTAAATTACTTCACCCAAGTTAGAGCAATATTATTATGTGTGATAATTCTTGGACAAGAAGAGTTTTCCTCATGTTATAAGTTGCACCATTGTCCATAGTCACAGATTTCATCCATAGAAAATGTCATTGTCTATTTCTTTAATCAACATGTTGTAAACTGCCTTTAACTTTTTAATTACTTCTGTATACAACTCAACTGCTGTAGTTATACAGTAGCCATAGTTGAATAAAGATCTGCATTTTTTAGTTGACTACATTAGAGCCTCATGTTACACAGTAGGAATCATGAAAGTTTCTATGATGATTACAGAGAAAACTATAGAGATGGGGAATGCAGATTAGTTGCCTTCCTGATAGTGAAGATCAGTTTTTCTCAATAATTTGTTCCTTTTTCCTGGAGAAAAAGAAGTTTTTCTACCTCAAGATCCCAAACTATTCTCAAGTAGCCAAATAGATAACTTGCTGAGGAGGCTTGATATGTTTACCCGCTGACTATTCAATGTGAAGAAAAATTGCCTGAAGAAATATAAAATTAAAACATAAACAAAACACCAATATCTGAACTATTGTGTCTGTCCAGCTTACTGACGTAAAAGGCTTGAACAAACACAAGTTTCCATAGTTAAGCATTTATAAGTAAATTATTTTTTAATGCTTTAATTGGCTCAGGTCTTCCTACTATATTTTCTAAATGTAAAAAGACTGACATTTTTAGGAAAGAATTCATTATCAAAAAACTGTTATGGAGGGCCAACAAACTAAATGATTTACCTTAGAAAAGCACTAGAGAAAAGTAGGTTCTATTCTGGTAACAAAGACTGAACAGCTGCATAATTTATGAACCAATGCTACAAATATTAATGGAGGCAGTAGGCCATCTTGTATATGTAAAATTAGAAAAATCGAAGTGAGGGATATTGTGCTAATTACTAATGATCTTTATTATATAAAAAAAATTCATAATTTTTCTTAGTAGCAAATTAGCATTTGCATTCTAGAAGATTTCCATGCTCTACTTCTGAGACAATGAGGCCTAGTTATCTGCAGCTTAAATACTCTGTTTCTGACCCCAGATCTCAAGAATATATTGATAACACATATATATTATTTAGATAGCTATTTCAGCCTTTGTTTAGGAAATTAAAAGGTTGACAGGAATGAATTTTTTATACAATCAAGACTATAACAACTAACATAAATGACATAAAATGTACTCCAAGTTTATTTTAATCCAGATAAGATAAAATCAAATATCATTGAGTAAATGCTTGAGTATTGAATGTTGGCTTAGTTTTCCTGAGAAATTACCTTAAATATGAGATGTGTGTGAGGTAAGTAATCTCATTACAGTATTTCATCATGAAGCAGAACTAAAGCTCTACTTTGAAAGATAAAAAGGATGAAAAATAATAAAAGTACTCTTGTATTAAATTTATCCTGAGAGATAATTTCATTAGGTTTTTATTGTTATATTTGTGTCTGTCTACGCCATAGATCTGTTTATGTCTCAAATCTCAACAGGGAAGTTTCTTCTTGCAGAAGATGATAGCTAACCTTGAGACTCACAACTAGACAATGTGCAGAAATTAAAAACCCCCTTTGAGTATTTAACCTTAAATGGGATGTTTTTATACAACCTTCAAGGATCTATTGGGAATAGAGGGATAAAGATTGTAAGAGGCAGAGATGATAGATAACTCCAAGGAAAGAGTATTTTGTATATACAATAGAGCAAAATCACATGTAACTCCACAGCAAATATGACAGTGTGCCTAAGACTTGCACAAACTCAAGGACTCAAATCAAAAAAATCAGAAATGAAAAGGGGGACATAACCACAGACAATGAGGAACTTCAGAGAATCATTAGGTCTTACTACAAAAACCTGTATGCCACAAAGCTGGAGAATGTAAAGGAAATGGACAGTTTTTTAGATAAATACCATACACCGAAAATAAATCAAGACCAAGTGAACAACCTGAATGGACCCATAAGTCGTGAGGAAATACAATCTGTCATCAAAAACCTCCCAACCAAAAAAAGGCCAGGACCGGATTGAGAATTCTACCAGAACTTTCAAGAAGAACTAATACCTACACGCCTTAATGGGTTTCATATAATAGAAACAGAAGGGGCATTGCCAAACTCATTTTATGAAGCTACAGTTACCCTGATAACTAAACCACGCAAAGATGCAACCAAGAAAGAGAATTGCAGACCAATTTCACTTATGAACAT